>CAUYQU010019585.1:0-106674 GCA_963574635.1 Cheracebus regulus
GGGAGATAGCATGGGGAGAAATGCCAGATATAGGTGAAGGGGAGGAAGGCAACAAATTACACTGCCACGTGTATACCTATGCAACAATATTGTATGTTCTTCACATGTACCCCAAAACCTAAAATGCAATAAAAAATAAAAAATAAAAAAAAATAAAAAAAAAAGTAGAGTGTAAACACTATGATTTAGAGTAATTGACATCTTAGTGAAATCAAAACCGTCAAGTAACTGAAGTTATGATATAAAATGAAATATATAATTAGTACTTTTTTTTAAAACATGAAGATAGTCTTATAGTCTTATAGCTCAGAATCACAAGATGCTATTTTAAGATACTACAAATCATGTATGTGCTCTGCATTTTTTTTTCTTCACAGTATACAGTTTGTTAAGGGTCAGATATTATCGGTGGAAAATAAATACTGGAATTCCCTATCATTTATTTTCTTCAGAATTTGCTTTAGCTTAGTCAAAAAATGCTTTGTTTTTAGTGGCACATTTATGTACTATAATTATCACAAAGACAGTCACCCAAAATAATATACTATGACAACAACAAAAAATGCCTAAAACACACACATTGCTGATATTTTAGTAATGCTATACATTATACATTAATCAGTATGAACATAATAGCTTCTCAATTGCAAATGTCAGGTTTTTCTTTGTAAAGTTAAAACCTGTCTTAGAAAACACAAACTAACTGTAAATCATATATGGAAATATTGTTACAGATTGTTTATTACTAATGTCGTAGAGACTGATAGTTGTCTCATATGAGCACTCTCCACATTTTCTATAAAAATAGGCTCAAATTTTACCTAAACACATCACTCCCTAAAATGAAAATTGCATATCCCAGCCTTCCATGTACCTGGATGTGAGCAAATGATTATATTTTGACCATTGGGAACAAGTAAAAGCAATGTGAACCTCTTCTAGAAAATGTCTTTAAAAAAGTATGCTTGCCTTCTTCTTTCCATCTTTTGTGCTGGCCAGCATGTGGAAATAATGGCTGGATCCTGAGAAATCATCTAAAGCCATGAGATATTTTTGGTAATAAAAACAATACATAGCAAAACAACCAGAAAGAAAGAAGCCAGCCTGGTTGACTTAAAATTCCACATTAGCCAACTATGAAATTCTTTACATTTTCATCATCAATAGAATATATTAAAAATTTTGATAAATTTATGAAATGGAATCCTAAATCTAAAAACATACTACAACTATATGTATAAATATGATTTTTTTTCATTAACAAAGCTGAGTAAAGCAAACAACAGTGTAATAGAGTATGATTTCATTTCCTATATATTATTCTAGAGTTTGGATTACTAGCATACACAATAAACATATAAAACTAAGTAAGAGTGTTGTTAACAAAAATTCTACAAATAGAAAATATTTCCATATCTAAGTAACAGAAAACCAATTTTCCTAGTGCAATTATTAGAAAGAAATAGATACATTTTGAAAAGTCATATTTTAGAGATTTCAGAGATCTATGGAAACAAGAACTGATAGATCAAAATCGCAGGCAAGGGAAACCCTTCTGTAGCTGATAATTACTGGCTGCTTTCATCCCTTAAAGCCTTAATTTGGTGCATGGGTGAGGCTCAAGCTAAGCCCTAGCAGACATCCTCTAACAGAGGAAAAGAGAATCCAGCAGAGCTATTGCTTATCTCATGAGGCTGGCCTGACACATGGGAAACTAAAGGAACTCCAGTCAGTCAGTTTCCCCACAGGACATATGCTGAGGAAAGTGGAGACTGGGGGATAGGTAAGAGGTTTTTTAAACAGAGAGTAGGCCAGAAGCGGTGGCTCATGCCTGTATTCCTAGCACTTTGGGAGGCTAAGGCAGGAGGATCACAAGGTCAGGAGTTTGAGACCAGCCTGGCCAATATGGTGAAACTCCTTCTTTACTAAAAATACAAAAATTAGCCAGGCATGGTGGCAAGTGCCCGCATTCCCAGCTACTCAGGAGGCTGAGGCAGGAGAATTACTGGAATCCGGGAGGTGGAGGTTACAGTGAGTCGAGATTGTGCTACTGTACTCCAGCCTGGTGACACAGCAAGACCATCTCAAAAAAAGGAAAGTAAAATATCCCACATTCCTGCAATGCATAGTAGAATAGAACAGTTGTACAACAGAACAGAAGCCCACCGCAAATATATAGCCAATCTCCTCCTTGACACACATGCTACAATTTGCATAGGAAGGAATCCTAAAGAGTTAAGCTGATAGTTCACAAAGGGCAGTATTAAATCTTTGTAGTTATTCAGCACTGAGGAGAAAGAGACCAGCCAGAGTTTTAATCAAAACTTGGAATGGCTGCATCCCACAAAGGAACCAGAAAGAAGGTGAATCTTATTAAAACTGCAGCACAACTGAAAACTTAGCCCAATCTGTGCAGCATGCTATGGTTCTTTTAAAATATTGTCTAGCAAACAATCAAAAATTAATAGATATATGAAGTAGCACAGAAATTTGATCAATAATTTAAGAAACAAAGCATGATTTATACAAATAGACTTATAGACCATCCAGATACTGATGTTGGAGGATGAAGAATTTAATATAACTATTAACATACTCAAGACAAATGAGAAAAAGACAAATAAAATGGGTGTAAATGTGGCAATTTTAGTAGAGATTCATATGAAAATGTAAAATGAAAAATCCAAATCTGTGAGGCAAACACAGGATACTGTATACTCCAATTAAAAAGTATAGATTGTTAATCTAAATGACAAAACAAAACCCAATTACATGCTGTCTGTAGCACAATTTAAACATAGACTTTAAATCTTAGGACATAGTTTAAAAATAAAATTATGAAAAATAATGTACTATGCAATTCTATCATCAACAACAATGAAGAATCTGTCTATATTCCTACTAGACAAAATAGCTTTAAAGCCAAGAGATATTAGAAAAGATAAAGAGAGATAATTCATAATAATAAAAGAATCAATCTTTCAGGAAGGCATAGCAACCTAAATATGCGTGTATCTAATGATATTACTTCCAAATTTATTAAGTAAAACTGAGGAAATCTTAAGGAAAGGAAATATCAAAGTTGAAGATTTTAGTATTTGTTCTTTAAAACACATCGCATTGACTTAATAGACGTATATGGCATTTTTTTTCAAGTGAAGATGGAAGATTTAGCAAAATTGAATATATATTGAATAATCCCAAAATATTAAGAAATTAAGCAAAACAATTCAAAAATGTATGGGTCACAGAAGACATCATTAAAAAAACTTACATCCTGGTGAATTTAATAATAAAATTTATCCAAACTTATGGCAGGTAGTGACATAGTATCAGACAGAATGTTTTAGCGTTCAATTATATTTTACAAAAGAAAATAGTTGAAATGAATAATTCATGCTTTCATGTCAATAAACCACAAGAAAATCCAGCAAATTATTCCCAAGAAGAAGAAATACAAACTAGCAGAAATCAATCAAAATGCAAAGCAGACATAGACTAGAGAAAATCAACAAAGCCAAATTTCTGATTCCTGGAAATTATTGATAAACTGATAAACTAGTAGCAAGACTAATTACAGGAAAAAAATAAGGAAAGCTGTGTGCTCATAAATTTGACAACCTAGTTAAAATAGCCAAATTTCTTGACAAACATAATTTACCAAGCTGTACTCAATAAGAAATAGACACACAGGCTGGGCGCGGTGGCTCATGCCTGTAATTCCAGCACTTTGTGAGGCCATGGCCAGCAGATCAGGAGGTCAGGAGTTCCAGACCAGACTGGCCAACATGGTGAAACTCCCGTCTCTACTAAAAAATACAAAAATTAGCTGTACATGGTGGCATGTGCCTGTAATCCCAGCTACTTGGGAGGCTGAGGTAGGAGAATTGCTTGAATCCAGACCCAGGAGGTGGAGGCTGCAGTGAGCAGAGATGGTGCCACTGCACTCCAGCCTAGGCTACAGAACAAGACTCCATCTCAAGAAAACAAAAGAAGAAAGAAATACACACACACACACACACACACAGAATTTTTTTCCTGCTCAAACATTTGAAAGTAAGAAGTAGGCACCATGACACATTATAATATTTCATCATGCACTTTTTAAACTGGGACATTCATCTATATAATGACAATAATATCATCACACTCAAAAAATGTTTAAATATTATCTTTAAAACAGCTCACTAATTTCTTTATCTCAAAATTTTTCTTAACTTTTTCACTATCCAAGATCCAAACAAGGATCACACATCACGTTTAGTTTTTATGTTTAATCTTCTTTGATCTAGACTAGATAGCCCCACTTTCTTTTCGTTTTAGACAATTTTGATATTTTGAAGTGTCATGGCAATTGTTCTTGTATAATATTCCACAATCTGGAATACTTTCACATAAATTGAATCAGGTTCAACATTTTTGTCACGGTACAACACAGGTGACAATACTTGGAATAATACTTCACATTGTCTTAAACTATGAGCCATACAACGTCAGCAAATCAGATTTTGTGATGCCGAGTCTGATGACTTCTTTAATACAGACCTGCCACATCTGTTTTGTAAAGTTTCCATTCTCTTTGTAATTATTAAATAATCTGTGTGTTAGTATTGTCAAGCTTATGAATATTTTTTTTCCCCATCAACTCTTCATCCAATGCTTTCAGCAACCACCTATGGACTTTGCAGGAATCAGTTAATACCATGATATTTTCAACATGGCAATCTTTCTAAAGCTACTATCCCTTTCCTTTTGAATAGCAAGTAAAACTTGTCAATTCCTTGTTATCTGATGTGGTATAATTCATTACCATCATTAATTTTTTTGTGATGCTCAAATTAGATGATCAGTGTAGGAGCTTATTCAAACAAAATCTATGTTAGTTTAACTGGAATTCATTAGTTTTTGAACACCTCTTGTTTTCCAGCGTGACAAGATACCCTAAGCTTACCTCATCATTTATATGTAATATATTTGGAATTAGATATGAGTGGTTCCTGTTAGTGGAAGCAGATTTTTTAGAAAATACCATCTGTACTAGCTGTATTTATGTGGTTGCTACTGTGGTTACCACTTCTAGACACTTTCAGTGAACATAAATGATAAATGCATTGCTCTGAAAGTCAAGTGTTTATTCATGTTGTTATCTCCAACTGAAACCCAACACTGCAGGGTTCTTGAGTTCCACCCACACCTGATTTACATAACCTTCTCCTACAGTAAGAATCCTGATTTTAAATATCAAAACGCATTCATTTTCTATTAGGTTAGTGCAAATGTAATTGCAGTTTCTGCCATTGAATGTAATGGCGAAAACTGCAATTACATTTGCACCAACCTAAATATATCCATGTTACACATAAACTGATAATTGCTACATAAATACCACCATCCTCAAACCTACTATGAATATTTTAAGAGTTTTTCATGGTTATTTTTTTATCACCAGGTTATAGTCTAACAAATCTGTAAAATTAGAGCAATGTGATCAAATGTTTCCTTAATTAGTTTAATGCTGTTTGCTTATATTATCTATTTGATATAGTGCTAAGATTGTGTGGGAAGAAATAATTTTGTAATTTTTAGGTCACTATTGTTCAGAAGTTTTCTCTTAAAGTTAAAATTAATCCTTTAGTTTCCACTAGGCATACTGCATGAAATAATTGCTCTATCTGTCATCTATCTACCTATCTCTCATCTATCTACATATCATATATTTTTAAAAATAATATATATTATGTTGTCATAAATCTTTGATGTAACTAATTCTTAAAAACAACAAAAGGCTAAGTGACCTTTTTACTTCTGCTTTTCTGAGAGTTAGCTAATCAAATCCTTTCTTTGAATATCTTCTTATTTCATGAAGTGCTGAGAGGAAATATGCGTGTTTTTAACAATATCTGTGTCTCCATTATTCTGACCCATCCATAAGAGTATTAAAGTTAAATACCACTTTTTAAGAAACCTATAGAAGTAGCTTCCTCAAAATGAAGAAATAAGTAATAAATACAATCCAAAAAATTGGAGCTGAATGGAGTCTCCAGCATGCTGACCTTGAGAAGGCCTTGAAAGCAGTCAGTGCTAGCATAGACTCAAAGCAGGAAGATGAAAGACAGGTGGGAAAATAGTGCCAGCAATAAAAAGGATCAGATACATTGTTAGACAAGTTATTAGAAATACTTTATTGAGAAGAATCTTAAAAAGGTGGTAGAAGGGTTAGAAAGACTGATCTAAAGGTTCAAGAAAATTGAAAAGTTACATTACAAAAAGTTCTAAAGAAAAAATATGTATAATTATACTACTTCTATCTAGTCATAATAATGAAAATACTGAGTAACGTTTTGACATTAAACCAACATACAAATTTAATGGGAGAAAGAAGGAAAGAAAGTAGTTTGATTGTATTAGAATCCTTACCTACACTAAGAGGATGTCAATAATGTTCACAATTTGTAGATGTATAGATGATACTGTGTGCATAATATTTCAAAAAATGAAGTCGCATGTCAGGGGAAAATACAAGTAACACTTAAAAATGTCTCAAGTTCTTTCTAATGAGAATCAGTATTAGGACTACTGGTTTCTATATGAATGCTTTTTAAACCATGCCTCCAGTTTAATAAAATTTAAATTTATTTTTTAAAATAAAATATTTTACTTCCCTTCTTTGTGCTGTTTCTTTCCTTATTTTTAGCTTTTCTGGAGTTGTGATATAACAGCAGCCACCATGCTATTGATTTTTATGTAAAGTATCATTCACATGAACATTGCTCTCTGATGCCACACATGAAACATCTTTGACATATTTCCTCCCTAAAATGAAATGAAATCTTCTTGTGTCACTGTGTGAGTTAGAGGCTGTTATTGTTTTCAAGAGATTTTCTTCTCATTTTGAGCCCAAGGTGCATACAGTGAAGAGAAGATGGCTGAGCTGCGTAGCTGGCAGCCTTTATGGAGTGTTGAGTCCACATTCACTTCTGAAATTTTGTGAAATGTACTCATTCTTCCTAGTAAGGGCTTTATGTTTCTCCTATGTTGGGATGCATTTGCACTACAGATTGTTACCACAAATCAGTGGCAAGTCCTGAAAAATTGCTAGCCCTTCAAAGTTTCTTCTTCTCTTGAAGGATTGTGTTACTGGTTTATACTCTAGGATATTTTACTGGACTGTTCTGCTGGCTGATTCTTTTACTTTTCAGCTTGCCTCTATGCAATTTAGGTTTGAAAAGCAAAAGTGTGAATTTTGTTAACTCACTGACTTTATCTGCTATCACCTCTGGAAAGTGAAGATACACTGGGGAGGCATGCCATAGCATAATTGAATTACCTGGTTTTTGTTTTGTTTTGTTTTGTTTTTCCCATGGCTGCTACTTTTCAGAGTTTATGGCCTGTTATATGAAGATATATTCTTATTTCTTTTATTTTTATTATTACTTATGAGGTATTGTTCTCCTTTTAACTTCTGGATTTATCTATTTGTTGTTCTTCCATTAAATTTTAGGTAAATGAAATTGTGCAATTCGTCATTGCTTTTCAAACTTTCTTCAGAAATCTAACACATTTTTAAGAAAATAAAATACATCGGAGTCAACACAGAATATGGTTAGTTTTTGTATATTTGTTGCAGTTAGAAGAAGTTTTCTTCCCAGCTAAGGTTTTAGTTAGGGGCAGTTCAGTTTGGTTTTAGTTAAGGGGACTCTGTGTCCAATTTGGACAATTGTCCAAATTGAGACACATTTGAAAATTAAAGTGGGCAGAATTAATAAATACACTTGAACAACAAGTGTGAACAAGGATTGTCCAGAGCACAGCAGGATATATAATGATTCAAGGTTTAGTGGAATATACAGAAGTCATTTGCAGTCACATCTAAGCATACCTAAGTAATTGCTGTCATCCCAAAGGAAGCATGGCTTTCAGCAGTAGCTGTACTGCCCACTATGCTGACTAAGCCAGTGTCATGACATGAAGGTTCAGGGCCAGAGGTCATAATGCACTATGACATAGCCAGTGACTGTGTGGCTATGTGGAAGGTAGGTGGGTCCTGGGGAAAACAACAACAACAACAAAACAGGATATGAAATACATGTAAAGAGAAGCTCTTCTTTAGGAATGTTTCCAATTACCATATTGTAGAATAGTACATGGAAACTTTGGTTCCTATCCAGGCTTAGAAAAAACAGAAGCTTTCTCCTGTCAGAGACACTCAGTTCATAAAATTATAAATTAATCATGTAGGAACTATCTAAAATAAAATTCATCAGAACTTTCTCGGTAGGGTACACATATATAGCAAAAGTACAGTGAGTTCATGTATTATGAAGTTGCACATTTTATGCATCCCAATATTGAACGATAAATAATAAATTTTATGTTAAATAACAGATATAATTATTTTTCTTTTGTATCTGTAGGAAATAAAAGTATGAAATACTTGTCAAAAGACAAGTCATTCAGAGAAGTTTGCTGGATCATTAATACAAAATAATTTTTCCTGTTGTGATGTTTGCAGCATTTGTTGGCTTTTAAAAATTTGTAGTATGTTGTGATTTATTTTCTTGTAGATACTCATATTTGTATCTAACTCATTGTTTGTAATTTCACATTCTCTATTGTTAACTTGTGGCCCTCAACATTCTCTAAGCTTCAGGTTTCACAAAACCTGAAATTGTCCTTAAGTGTAGTCTCCTTGATTTGGGTTCAGTCTTAATTCCAAATCCAGCTCTGTTTTTTATTGCCCAGGTTTAATTCATTTGAGATTAAATTTCTTCCTTTTCAAAATGGGGACTGAAATAATCATATGTGTACAAGTGTATGGATAATTTGGTTCTCAACCAGTTACCTACCCCCATGGGGTTGTATAAGTTAAATATTTCTTTAAAAAATGCTTAGATCAATGCCTAACAATATCAATCAACCTAAAAATTGTAGCTATTTTAACTATTACTAATCAAATAAAGAAAATACTAGTACATATCATAACTGATCCCCAAACTCATGTTCTCTTCACTAGCACATCCTGCTTACAGTTGAAAAGGCCAAACCAAATCAAGAATGTAACAGAAGAGGAATCTTAACAGACCAGTCCTTTTCATCAACTATTTATTATCTTCCTTTCTGCTTTTTAGTTTTTCCAGTTATTCTATAATTTCTCCCAAACTGTGAAAAAAAATCCACCTTTCTCATCACTAAAGCTCAATCACGTCTGCCAAAAGCTAAACTAAGAAAAGTTGATATTTTCAAGAAAATAGAGCCCTACCTAACACATAGCAGAAATAAACTTTATTGCCCTGGATATGTAAAAATTCTCATCTATTCCAATTAGTACTCTCAGAATATTTATTCTACTTTAGCCAGTAAGTCTAAAAGAAAAGTGCTTTATATTAACAAAATAGGCACATTGAAATAAATCTGCTAATTCATTTTCACTGGCTAAGTTAAAAGATCCAAAAAGATTTGGAAAGATATTTCTCTTTCAATATTCTTTATATTCTCTTCAGTGTTTTCAATTTTACAAAGGAAAACATTTTTTAAAAATTTATAGAAGTAAATTAATTTATCAAAAACTTCAAAATTGCAACTATAAAATATATAATTCATTTACTATAGTTGGACTCCCTAATAATTTGTTGGCTTTCAGAATTAGTTACATGTATAATGATTATTTATTTATTACCTCTTTCAACAGGACTGATTTGAATTTTGGCAATTATATGAGAATTTTCATGCTGAAACTTGGCAGAGAACAGGCTCAAAATATTTGTTTGAATGAATGGGTGATTTAATGACTAGATGAATAAATAAACAGAATAAATTATTTCAGATATACTTTCTATAAACTTGGATAAAATGAAAATTTAATTCTCCCATACTGATCTCTGAAATATTTGTTCAGCTATGCTTTCTGTGTTCATTTTTCAAAATATTTTAGATCTATTTTTATTCTAAAAGAAAATTATGCAAATCATATTTAATCACTCTATAAAACAGTTCTGAATGAAGTGTTTCCAGTTATTCACAATTAGTTTGATAGCTAAGGTTATTAAACCAGATTCCATGCTTATTCTGTCTTGTTAGCTTATTCATTCATTTGCAATTTTTGAGGTTTTCATAGTAATTATAGGGGAGGAAAATTGTTGATAATATATTGAAATACTCTTCAATAAAATAATTTCTTATTGCTTACCATATTTGCCCCAAAACCAGATATGCAAATAAAACCTCTCTGGATAATTGCATTCAGTATCATGTGGGGCTCAGACACATACCTAATTTGAAAAGCTTTTGGTTAAATTATTAAAAGAAAAATTAGGCCTTTATTTTGTTAAACTTATGGCATTTATGAGTATAGAAGTAAATCATAACACTTGGATGTCATATTATAATTTTTTGTATGTGTAAAATATAATTTTAATTATATTATAATTTGTTTATACTTACACAAGTTAAAATTTCCCCTACCCTTTATAGAGAAAATAAAAACAAATAATTTTTTACTCTTGGTAAGTAATGCTTCTGAGTGTTCCAGTGTTAATTCACCATCTACTCCCTCCACCATCCTTCCACATCAGCATATGCACACACACATACATACATGCTCTTTTGAGTACTCTCCTCAGGTACTTTTTCCTTGTTTATAAATCATTTATGCATTGGGGCTGGGATTTTAACTCCCTTAGGTAAAATATAAGCATTTTACCAGAGTTACTTAGAGCTAACCTCAGCAACTATTTAAATCATTCAGGGCATACATGGAAGAAAATTCAATGGGACAAAAGCCCCTCTAAAGGTCTGAAGTATAGGTAGGGTGCGATGGCTCACTCCTGTAACCCCAACACTTTGGGAGGTTGAGACAGATGGATCACAAGGTCAGGAGATTGAGACCAACCTCTCCAACATGGTAAAACCTTGTCTCTACTAAAATACAAAAAATTAACCAGGTGTCAGGGTACAAGCCTGTAGTCCTGGCTACTCGGGTGGCTGTGGCAAGGAACTTCCTTGAACCCGGGTGGCAGAAGTTGCCATGAGCCAAGATCGTGCCACTGTACTCCAACCTGGTGACAGAGCAAGACTCCGTCTCAAAAAAAAAAAAAAAAAAATGTTAAGTGTGAGCCACCTAGATCTTCTCTTTTAAACTATAGAGCTGAGAATGCTGGGGAGAAGAAACCTAAGATAAAGAAAGACTTTTCCTGGAGAGATTTGTGAATGTTGTCTTTCATCTAAGAAAGTAAACTCAAAAATATTTATGGGAAATCTACAAAGTTTTCAGGAGAATTATATTAGTGTAAACACTATTAGCTTGGATTTAAAAAAAGGAGAAACAGTTCAACATGAAAGTAGGTCTTGGACCCAAACCCTATAGACAGAAAGTAGGCTTAGAAGTCCACTCACCTGTAAACATGTGCTACCTTTTATTTAAAAAAAAAAAAAAGGAAGAATAATGGAGAGCTGAAAAAGTGGAACCAAGAACCCAGAAGGTAAATCCAAGAGCTGTGGAGAGTTGTTATTAAAGAGCAGTAGAACTGAGTCCTAACCAAGGAACTTCCAACAGATGCCCAGCTGTATTTTAAAGGTGCTATAAAACAGCAACTCCTGTTTGCCTCTTGGTTTTCTTCTTTTTTGAATAGTATAACAGTTATACAATTTTTGCCCCACCATTTCGTATTGAGAGTATGTAAGAAGGGGATGCAGACAACTCATCTCTATTTTTTATGTCTTTTGATTTTAAAAAGCTATGCTTGCAAAAGTATACTCCAGGGAACACAATCAAGGAATTGTATCTGTACCTGGATATGGGTTACATGATGAGATTCTAGACCTAGAACTGTTGCCAAGATGAGACTTCTGGGAGCCTTGGAAAAACTAAGAGTATCTTGAATGTGAGAAGAACATACGTCATTGAGGTCTAGGGCACAAACTGTGATAGGCTTTTCCCAAAATGCGCTGCAACAATCCTAGTCTCCTGGTGTTTATACACCTCAGTAGTTTTCTTCTTCCTTGAGTCATGGATGGTTGTCTAATGTGACTAATAGAACACATATGCACACTATTAAAATTATTGACAGACCTACACAGTTGAATAAAATACTAATAATTTATTTCACTTCAAGGCTGTGTAATGAAAGCATGAAGGCGTCTACCTTGGCAATGCATTACTCACTCTAGAGGAAGCTGGCTGTCATAGCGGGAGGGTGCAGGAGCAACCTGTGGTGAGGCTCACACGGAGCAAAAGCCATTTGCCAGCAGCTCCTTGCTTGTCTTATAAATTGAACATTCCAGCCTTAGGCAAGCTTTCAGATATCTCTAGCCACAGTCAATTTCTGACTGCAAATTCACAAAAAAGTTCTAACAAGAACTTTACTCACTGGATTTTTCCTGAATTCATAACCCACAAACATTGTGAGAGATAATAAATGATTACTGTTGCTTTAAATCACTAAGTTATGGGGTGATATGTTAGGCAGCATTAGATAACTAATATAAATCCTTAATTTATGATGTCATTTATATAAAATTTGTAAACTTTGCAAAGCAAAATTATAGGGTTTGGGATTGGATACTTAGGTGGTAAAAGTACAAAATTTTAAATAGCAACAAAATATTATTCATTAAAAAAAATAAGCTCATGGTTTTCCTCGCAAGCAGGGAGAATCCTGCATTTTCTTCTCATTTTCTTTTTTAATAGGGGTGAGGTCTTATATTGCCAAGGCTGATTTCAAACTCCTGAGCTCAAGCAATCCTCTTGCCTTGGCCTCCTAAAGTACTGAGATTACAGGCATGAGTCACCATGCTCAGCCTGCATTTCCAAATCCCCTATCACACATAACTACCCTTTTCAAAAAACATTTTCATTAAAATAAATGAACGATAAAGTAAAATATATATATATATATATATATATATATATATATATATATAATATACTAATGAAAATTTTCTGGAGGAGGGCAAACTATGGGTAAGTCTTGAAATAAAGAGTTGGACAAGAATATAAAAACTAAGCAAAGAATGGAAGGTTGTTCTCTGCACTGGAAATTGTTAAGTTTAAATGCAAAGAGACAAATGAGAGTTTGACTATTCTTCCACAGGCACCGGTGAGCTACTGAGATTTTATACTCAGGTATGGTAAGAAGAGACTTATGTTTTCAGAAGGAAAAAGCTAGTGATGTTATGGAGAGTAGTTTGGAAGATGTCAACGGTAGAACAGAGAGGACAGTGAGGAGGTTTGTGTAGCTCTCCATGGAAAAATTATGAGGACTTGAATAAGAAAATGGCAGTAGCCATGGAAGGTATTTGTCATACCAGTTAATGCCAACTCTTTCTAGTTTCTAAAATCAAGAAGTTAGGTATTATTGATTCTTCTCTCCCTCTTTCACACTTCATATCTAATACTTTACAAAATTCTTTGCCAAATATTTTACTTTCAAAATATATCTAAATTTCAGCTACTTCTCACCAGCTCCCCTGCTACTACCCCTGTCGAAGTCACCATTGTCTCTCCTTTGGGCCATTACTATAATCTCATAACTGGTTTTCCTACTTTTATGTTTGCCCTTCCTCCTTCAGGCTCTTCAGAGTGACCTTGTAAACACAGAAATTAGATCGTGTCAATTCTCTGCACCCAAATCCTTGAATGGCTTCCAATCTGGCCCAAGATAAAAGCCAAAGTGGTTTAAGTGGCCCTATACATGCAGGTCCCCCATAAACTGTCTTTCACTCTTGTTCACTTTAGTGCAGCCATGCTAACCATCTTGCTGTTTCATATTTAAGATATTGCCCCTGATTCAGGGATTTTGCAATCTCTGTTCCTCTCCTTTCACTGTTCTTCCACCAAATAGCAGTAAGGCTCACTTATTTGCCTCCTTCAGGTCTTTACTCAAATAACACTTTCTCAGAGAATCCTTTCCAGAACATCTTACATAAAATTACAGCCCTTCCAACCTCTTTTATCCTCTTCCCCTACCCTGTGATTTTTTCTGAGATGTCATTTCCTTTACTTTGCTTAATTATGCTATGTGTAATCTGTTTATCCCACCTCATCCATGGAAACTGAAAATTTGTATACAAAGCTGGTAGAAAAAGGACTGGCACATGGTAGGTGCTCAATACATTTGTTTAAGGAATGAATTAATGGATGGATTTAAAAGGTGCATTTTATTATTTTTTGATGAATAAGTACAGCGAAGAAGTCAAGGACAGGTTCCAAGTTTTGTCTGTGTTAGAACTATCCAGGACCTCTCGCCACCATATACAAACCATATAAAACTTCCTTTTAGTCACAGATCCTGAAAAGCCCATGTCAGTTAAGCTAGAAACGAGTCTTAGAAAAATGAAATCTTCACATAATATTTTTCTATTCCTATAAAATTTTAAAGAATTATATAAACTTCATTTGGAATTTTTTATGTCTAAAACAAAAAAATAGCTAAATATATCTGTTCTATATAATTTTTGAATCATACTGAGAAGAAGAAGTAAAGAGTGGTAAAATACACCTGAATAACTAGAAAAGACTAAAGAATGATGTCAGCAACATGGCAGAATAAGAGGCTCCTGACTCTTACCCCATCCACGGAAGCACAGAATGAACATCTATCCCTAGACAAATTCCCTCTGACAGAAGTTCAGAAATGAGTCAAGAGACTTCTACCAATTGAATAACTAAAAAAAAAATCTATTCAAATGTGTAGGAAAAGCTGAGCCACTTGGGCATAGGCCCCATCCTAGCCACTGTACCATGCAGTCTGGAAGGAATTCCCAACACCCAGCTTCTCCCTAAAAGGGAAGGGTTTGAACCACACATATAGTGCCCTAACTCTAAGTTTACTCACAGTTTGCCTCTTAATTCACCGACTTTGAGAGTGGAGGAAATTAGGCACACAAGTCTCTCTAGACCCACAGAATAAAATGATGGTTTTATGTGGGTACACAGGCACTTCTAGGGCCTTCATCCCCTGGAAGCAAGGCAGAAAAGGGGCTTAAAAATGCAGCTTCCTTTTTCTGCCTGGAAGGAGTTTATGGCACACTCTTCCAGTGTCTACTTGACAGCCTGGCTTCTAACCTGCATTGGAGATTCAAAGGAGCAGACAAACAACAGCCCTCTGGCAGCCTCTAAGCACAAATTGGCACTTCCAGAGTATTCTCCCCAACCAACCCCCTCTACACCCCGCTTCTGAGGATTCCACTTCCTAAGTATTCCCCCTCTTGCAAGAACTCCAGGCCTACCAATCGCTCCTGAAAATAGCTTATACACTTTGAGCTCCCTGACTTTTATAGACACCACAGGGGTAAAAAAGAGAGAAGACACAAATAAAATGATAAATAAAAGAATGGGCATTACAAGTGATACTCCAGAAATACAACAGGTCATAAGAGGCTAGAATGCACAATTACACACCAGCAAATTGAACAACCTAGAAGAAATTAATGAATTCTTGCAAACATATCACCTACCAAGATTGAATTATAAATAAATCAGAAATATGAACAGACCAAAAATGAGTAAGGAGATTGAATCAGCAATAAAAAGTTTCCCATCAAAGTACAAGACTAGATACCTTCATGGATGAATTCCACCAAATATTTGAAGAGGAACTGATACCAATTCTTCTCAAAAGCTTTCAAAAATGAAAAGATAGGGCCAGGTGTGGTGGTTCATGCCTCTTATACCAGGACTTTGAGAGAAGGAGGTGGGAAAATTGCTTGAAACCAGAAGTTTGAGACCTGTCTTGACAACATAGAAAGACCCTGTCTCTACAATTAATCAATAATAGAAAATAAAGAGTAGGGAATACTTTCAAACTCATTTTAAGGGATGAGTATTAATTAACCTGATATCAAAGCCAGAGACCCTACAAGAGAAAAGAAAAACTATAGGCCAATATCACTGATGAACATAGATGCAAAACTGCTCAACAAAATACTAGCAAATTATACTTAACAGTACATTAAAATGATTATTCACCATGATCAAGTAGAATTTATGTCTGGGATGCAAGAATGACCCAACATATGCAAGTCAGTAAATATGATTCACCATATTAACAAAATGAAAGTCAAATATTATATGATCATCAAAATATAAGCAGAAAAAGTGTTTGACAGAATTCCAAATCATTTTAGAATAAAAACTACCAAGATAGTATATAACTAGTATAAACTAACTAGTATGAACTAGTATTAACTGCTATAAAAGCTAGGTATAGAAGGAATGTATTTCAACACAATGAAGGCCATATATGACAAGTCTGTAGCTTATATCATACTCAGTAGTGAAAATTTGAAGGGTTTCCTTTAAGATCTGCACCAATAAAAGGATGCCTATTCTCACCACTTTTGTTCACTTCTGTTCTGGCTGGTACTTTCAGTTCTAGCCAGAATAACTAGGAAATTTTTAATAAAAAATACTAAAAGGTATTCAGATAAGAAATGAAGAAGTGAAATTGTTTCTGTTTGCTGATGACATAATCATACATATGGAAAACCCTAAAGACTACACACACACACACACACACACACACACACACACACACACACAATGATAAATGAATTCAGAAAGTTCCAGGATATAAAATCTACATACAAAGATCAGTAGCATTGAATGCACTAAAAATGAACTATCTGAAAAATAAATTAAGAAAACAACCCATTGATAATAGCATTAAAAATACCTAGGAATAAGTTCAACTAAGGGGGTAAAAGATCTGTATATTAAAAAATGTAACACATTGGTAAAATAAATTGAAGGTGACAGAAGTAAATGGAAAGATATCCAATGTTCATGGGTTGAAAGAATTAATGTTAAAATGTCCATAAGACCCAAAGCAATCTACAGATTCAACATAATCTCTATCAAAATGTCTGTGTCATTCTTCACAGAAACAGAAAAAACAATCTTAAAATTTGCATGGAACCACAAAAGACTCCAAATAAACAAAGCAATCTTGACCCAAAGGAACAAACCTGGAGGCACTGTGCCACCTGATTTCTATACTACAAAGCTATATTAATCAAAATAGCATAGTACTGACATATAAACAGGCACATTGACCAATGGATTAGGATAAAAGTTTAGAAATAAACCCAGATATCTACAGTCAACTGATTTTCAACAAAAGTGCCAAGAACACACAATGCAAAAAGGATTTTCTTTTCTTTTCTTTCTTTTTCTTTCTGCCTTTTTCTTTCTTCCTTCTTTCTTTCTCTCTTTCTTTTTTCTCTTTCGTACTTTCCTTCTTTCTTTCTCTCTTTCTTTTTTCTTTCTTTCTTTCTCTCTCTCTCTCTTTCTTTCTTTCTTTTCTGCCCTCCCTTCCCTTCTCCTTCCTTCCCTTCTCTCCTCTCCTCTCCCCTCCCCTCACCTCCCCTCCCGTCTCCTCCCCTCCCCTCCTTTTCCTTCCCTTCCCCTCCCTTCCTTTGGAGAGCGGTGGCACAATCTCCCCTCACTGCAACCTCCGCCTCTCAGGCTCACACCCAGCTAATTTTTGTATTTTTAGTAGAGATAGAGTTTTACCATGATGGCCAGGATGGTCTCGATCTGTTGACCTTGTGACCCACTCATCTTGACCTCCCAAAGTGCTGGGATTACAGGCATGAGCCACCACTCCCAGCCAAGACTGTCCTTTCAATAAATTGTATTGGAAAGATTGGATATCACATGCAGAAGAATAAAATGGGACCCTTAATCTCACCCTTTATATGAGAACCAATGCAAAATAAAATTTTAAATGTAATACCTGAAACACTAGTTGAAAATGTAGCAAAAAAAATCTCCATGACATGGGTCTGGACAGTGATTTCTTACATATAACCCCAAAAGCAAAGGCAACAAATGCAAAAAAATAGTCAAATGGGAGTGTCTCAAACTATAAAACTTCTGCACAGCAAAAGAAACAATGAAGAGATAATCTACAAATGGGGAAAATGTTTGCAAATCAAATGTTAAATAAGGGCTAACATCCAAAATAAATAAGTAACTTAAACTATTCAGTAACAAGAAAACAAATAATGCTATTAAAAATAGACAAAGGACGTGAGTAGACATTCCTAAAAAGAAGATATACAAATGGCCAACAGCTGTATTTAAAAAAATGCTCAACATCACAAATTAGAGTAAGGCAAATTAAAAACTCAATACTATAACACCTCACACATGTTATATCAGCTATTATCAAAAGATGAAAGATAAGCATTGGCTAGGATGTGGAGAAGAGGGAAATCTTGTACACTGTTTGTGGTATTGTAAACCAGCACTGCCATTTTGGAAAACATTATGAGGGTATCTCAAAAATGTAAAATTAGAACTACCATCTGATCAATCCAGTAATCCTACTTCTGGGCATATATCCAAGGAATTACAATCCATGTGTGAATGAGATATCTGCACTACCATGTTCACTGAAGCTTTATTCACAATAGTCAAGACATGAAAAAAACCAAGTGCCCATTGATGGAATAGATAAAGAAAATGTGAGATATATATACATACATATATATATATGTATAATGAATATATATATAGGTATAATGAATATATATATAATGAATATATATGTATAATGAATATATATATAATGAATATATATAATGAAAAAATATATATATAATGAAATACAAAAATGTGATATATATATATATAATGAAATACTATTCACCCTTTAAAAAAAGGTTATTTGTCATTTGCAACCACATGGATGTACATAGAGGACATTATGCTAAGTGAAATTAGCCAGGCACAGAAGGCAAATACTACATGATCTCACTTATAAGTGGAATCTAAAAATGTCAAACTCATAGATAGAGGATACAGGATGATGCTTACCAGACACAGGGTTGGGGGAGGGATGCAGCAAAAGGAAGACATTGGTCAAAGAATACAAAGTTTCACTTAGGAGGAATAAGTCTGGTGTTCTACTGCACAGCACTGTGACTACAGTTAATAACAACATAATATATATTTCAAAATTGCTGAAAGAGTGAATTTAAAATTTTCCTATCACAAATAAATGAGTATGTGAAGTGATAGATATATTAATTAGCATTCTGCAAAGCATACGTATACCAAAACATCTTTTTGTACCCTTTAAATCTATACAATTATTATCAACTAAAAATAAAATGTTTAAAAGCAAGGCAAATGACACATTTGATTCGTTTCAGTTAGAAAACTAGAAAGAAAATGTATTTTTCTATGCACAAAAATTTTGTCTATGTTTTGTTTCCAAGAAGTCTAACATATTAATTTTTTATTACAGATATATAACATACATGAAGAATTTTCAGGAAGTTGTTATAATAATGTAAAAGTTTTCAGAATTAAGTTCCTGAGAGTAACAGTCAAAGGAAATTGCCAAGACTTTTTCCTTCTAATGAAACTATTTCCTACATATACACATTGATCATTATTGTAAGTAAAATAGTTTGCTTGTCTTAGTCCACTACAATCCAATTCAATTCTCATAACATTTAAAAGAATGGATTATCATGTATTTCTCAAAATGGAGACATTTAAAAGAAAAAAGTTCACATAGTCTAATTACAGATATCTGAGGAGTCAACAGGATATTAATATTATGAGACTATTTGGTAAATCTATGTCAAATTTTAGCCAACATTTCAGAGTTAAGTTGTGCTCCTGGCATAGGAGAATCTCTCATAGAAATCAAGTAGAAGAGGATCCATGTGAATAATGAACACTGGTCTATTTCCCAGACGTATAACAAAATTATGGGGAAAGTGGGGTCAGCTCACACTTCAGAGTCTATTGATTCTGGTGATTAAATGTAATTTCCTCTTTCATACACTTTTCATACTAGTATATGCATTTGACTTGTAATTAATACATCTTGGAATAAATTTCTGGTATATCATAAAGATCTGGTAGTTTCACCAAATTTTAACATGTAATTTTTTTAAAATAATAATTACAAGTATTTTTAAAAGTTTGCTACCAGGACAAAAATCCAAGATGCACTTGTTTCATTTTACCTATACCATTTTCTATTTCTTTTGTGCTTAGATCAGAAAACACTTAGTTTTATAGGACACTGAGGTGAATTTGAATAAAGCAAAACAACATATTTCCTAAAAATAAAATTATAATTTTTAAATATAATAAATATAGCTGTGCAAAGAAGAAACCCAAAAGCAAAAGCAATGGGCCAGCTTTAAAATTACAGGATGATTCATAAAATGTTAACATTGCTTTTTGAATACCTAATAATATTCATCCTGGGAATTACATCAGAGTGCAATTTTATGGAAATGTATATGTACTCTTTTCATGGTCAAGTCAAATATATCTTTCAGATCTTAGTCATATAATTTCTGCTATCCTTAAAAGTTATAATAATTTTAGCACTGTATATTTATGTTTTGTGTTTTTATTGTAAATGGAGACCTAAAACCGTCATAAATAGCCAAGGAGAATCATGCAATAGAATCACTTTGGCAAACAATTAGGCAATTTATTTTCAAATACAAACTGATCATGTGACTCAGCAATTTCATTTCTAGATATTCAACTAAGAGATAAGAGAACATTTTCACCAAAAAATACTTGTGTGAAGATGTTTATGGCAATTTCTTTTCATAAAGGCCCCCAATTGAAAATGCCCAAATCTCTGTCCATCAACAAGATAATGAAAAGATCATTTGAGATATTTTCACATAATAAAACACTATTTGGCAATAAACAAGAACAACTTTGTGAAACGTAAACAATATCAAATAATCTCAAAAGCATTATGCTGAGTGAGACAAATCAAACACTACAATTATATTATATGATTCCTTCTATCTGAAGTGACGTAGAAGAACTATTCTATTGTGATGGAAATCAGAACAGTAGTGGCCAACTGTGGATGGTAGTTAACTAGAAAAGAATCTGAAAAAACACATCTGGAATGAAGGGTATTTATATAACTTAATTGAGATGTAGTTTACTAGATGTATACACTGATCCAAGTTGATTGAATTACACATTTAGGATACATGGTTTTCATTGTATGCAAATTTTATTTCAAAGAGAAAGTAAAAGAAAAATATCAAGTGATAAGTATGTTTGAGGATGTACACTTTCTCAAGATTCCTAAAATGTACGTAATTCTTATTCCAGGATTTGTACTTCTATCTCCTAAGGAAGTAATCATTGCTATATAAAATAAAAAGAGCTATATCCACTTATTAACTTAAACATCAGTATATATTAGTGAAAATTGGAGCTAAATTAAACCCTTATTTATGCATTGGAACACTAAGCAACTCTTAACTTTGTTACCTGCTGTCTGTGAAACCTTACCAGGTTACTTCATTTTTCTCTATAAATTGTTGATAATGATAATGTCTCATTGAGTTTTGTATTAGCTACATTCAAAGTGAATAAAAGTGACATGGCATACATAAGAGGTTTACAACATAGTTATTACACTTATTTTTATTATTATTACCATGAGATTTGTAGGCTATGTTGGGCAGGAGTAGGTCCCAAACAAAATTAAACTTTTATTAGTAAAAATGAAATTTACAGTGAATAGTTAACTGATAGTGTCTCTACCAATACTTACCTCTTAAGACACACTACTGAAAAGTAAGAGCTGGTTTATTTTTAAAGATAGTTAAGGCTGTCGCTGATTGTATAACTTTTAAAAATTACTTTCATGAAATCAACAATTCAATCCTTGGTTAGTCATTGAGCTATTTGGTCACAATGGGGCTCATTGCCTTTCCTTAACATTCTAAGTAAAAGAATAAATTAATAATGAGCAACTTTAAATGTGACTCGCACAAATAATAAAATAAATTATTACAGTCCATCTGGATTTTTCAGTTGATCATTTTAGAGAATTAAATATAAAGTATCTGAAAACGTTTAAAAAGAGACTTTCAGTACATGAGGTTGACTTTGGCAAAGAGAATAACAGCTTAAAATCTGTCATCATTTAAAAGAAATAAATGAATAAATTAAAATTGAGTGAAGATTGTAATCCCAGCACTTTGGGATGTCCAGGCAGGCAGATGGCTTTAACTCATCAGTTCCAGACCAGCCTGGACACCATGGTGAAATTCTGTCTCCAAAAAAAAATACAAAAATTAGCCAGATGTGGTTGTGTATGCCTGTAATCCCAGCTACTCGAAGCTGAGATGGGAGGATCACTTGAGCCCAGGTGGTGGAGGCTGCAATGAGCCAAGGTCTTGCCAATGCATACTAGCCTGGGCAATAGAGCCAGACACTTTCTCAAAAAATAAAAATAATTTTAAAAAGGATATAAATAATTTATCAGTGATATATTTTACATTCCTAAATTATATTAACTGGTGTAAATTTTAGTTAGCTAAAAAATAAATATCCATAAAGGAATAATGGGACCACAATGTAGGTTTAAATCAATCTTAATCCCTGGGACCTGGGTACATTGAATGGGGGAACTCCAGCTAATAATATCTCCCGTGATTTACTTCTAAGTATATACATAAATTAAACCTTATTCCTCAGATGTCATTAAAACAACAAATATTTTTATAAAATAAAAATATTTAATGTTCAATTATTTCTAACATATGACATATTGCCTTATATACTTTTTCATAAGGGTGATTCTATGATTTTTCAACCATTCTTCCTCATTTGGATGACACCTTTAATTGTGCATTTGCTCATTTGGGGTTTTAATGTAAAATAATAATAGTTAAATAGAATTATGCCACTTACTATTGAGCTTAACATTTGTGTTACCTTATTTGGGTAAATCACTTCTTTAGTGTGCAAGATAGGTTGACTTGGGAAATATCTAAGTTCCAGCCAGAAGTCATTTTGGGAAATTAAGGGTTGCAAATTACTTAAGAAACTAATGAATGTGTATTATGGATTTAAAAATCATACTTAAAGACTGTTTTAGCTCAATCCAGTTTATTGAACAAATTTTTGTGTATTCACCACTTTTTATTCCATAGGATTCATGTCTTAGTGCACATTAATGTCTACATTTTTTTTTTTTTGAGTTGAAATTTTGCTCTTGTTGCCCAGGTTGGAGTGCAATGGCACGATCTCGACTCACTGTAATCTCCACCTCCCAGGTTCAAGCAATTCTCCTGCCTCAGCCCCCCAAGTAACTGGGACTACAGTCATGCACCACCACACCTGGCTAATTTTATATTTTTAGCAGAGACAGGTTTTCTCCATATTAGCCAGGCTGGTCTCAAACTCCCGACCTCAGGTGATCTGTCCACCTCAGCCTCCCAAAATGCTGGGATTGCAGGTGTGAGCCACCTCACTCAGCCATGTCTACCTTTTAAAAGTCAGCTCATTTCAGTTGCTACCTTGTGTAATGGGGGGTCACATGAAGTATTTGCATGTTACGGTAGCAATTGTTGTAGCGTAAGTATTTTGTTTATTCAAAAAGTGTGAATAAACCAGTCATTATAGCAGTCACTGAGAATATAAATGTCAAAAGAATCCACTTCCTTAAATAACTTTGAGTTTGATGCTGAGAATTAAGATTGTCCCACAAAATAGCACAATAAGCTCACAAAGAAGCTGTTCTTTTTTCTTTACTGAGGGATGGGGGAAAAGAAGATTCAAGGGGAAGGGAGCAACACAGTATTTTAAGTGTGGTAAAACAATGTCAAAATTGAAGGTTTAGAATAATTTCCTTCCAAAATTGACTAGGCAAGTTAACATTTAAAATGGATTGATTAATTTCAGTCAATGAGGACATTTTCTTCCCCACATCCCATGAACACCACTAGCCTCCTACAGGTGTACATGCCAAGGGCCACAGAGATTAATTTTCATAAGATATTTTTGTCTTTGTCCTAAAATATTATTATTTTGTCAATCAAAAATAAAATTATTTGTTAATAAAATGTCATGACTCTCATTAGATTGAAACTAATTTTGGCCACAAATTATATATTATCCTACCTAGTCGTTAACCTCAATACTTGGAGCCAGGGTCGAAGCAGAGCCCTCCTACTGAATGTTATCAGGATCTCTCCTTTACTCCAGTTGCTAACTCTCTCTGGATAAATTTCTGGACTCCATTAACTACCTCAAATGCTCACGTTCAATCAACCCTCATATATAACACTGTCACATGTTTTCTTTTTCTCATCAGTGTCCAAATCTCTACATCCCCAGTAGTATCACTACTGTAGCTCTGAAACTTAACATTTCTCTCCTAGATTTCCGCTGCAGCCTTTATTCCATTTCTACTGCACAAGGGTTGGTGCCAGCGTGGAAAGCCCTGGGGGCTTGCTGCTTTGGTCAGGCTCCCTTTAAACCAAAAAGGCCTAGAATCAAGGGGCATTCTAGCTTGCTGGCTTTTGATATGACTGTCTTCTCAGTCAATAATTAAAGTCTTATTAAATCTTTATATTCCATTATATTAAATCTCAGACAATAGGCCTTCAAATAATTAACAACAGATCTTTTTTTCTTTTTCCTTTTGAAATACAATTACTTCACCGGTTACTTGTGATAACGTAGAACCTTCATATTTAACAATTTTTTTAAACTCACATAATATTTACAAAGTGCTAATTTCTGCAGGGGATTTTATGAAGGCATCGATTGTATATTGAACAACATAATTTTTATTTGACAGAAGCATAAAGCATCTCCTATAAGAAAAGCGGTATTAAATAGAATGAAGCCAGTGCACACCAGCAGCCTGGGATCTGGCAAGGCAGCACATGAACAGCATGGAGTCAGCCTCAGCATGCTGTGAACATATTCATAGCAGCCTCATGAAAGTCCCAGGACTGCTGGGCCAGCAGCTGCTCACCAAGGAAGCTCCTGATACTATAGGGCAATATTTTTCACTTATCCATACAATCTTTTTATAGCACGGGGCTCCATTGCCACAAGGGCTCATCACCAGTAAGGGACTGGTTGAGCAGAGAACTACTAAACATAAATAGTACCTAGTTAGGTGGACGCGCAGAGCCATGATAAAAGCAGTCCTGCTTATCAACACAGCAGGCGTGTTTCTATTTACATCTAAATCCAATCACGGCAAAGATGTCTGAACAATGCGAATTAACCAGAAAACTCATTTTAAACCCTTAAGAAATACATAGAATAAAATGATTAGAAAAATAATCATGTTAAAACACACTTCATTACACACTTCCTGTCACTCTAAAGAAAAGATCAATTGTATTCCTGAATATGTTACAATGCCTTTCTCAGTTAGTCAAGAGAAAGCAAGATATATTTTGCAAATTTACTGTGAGATTAATACTTCTAGAAATTGGAATAAATCAGGAGATGTTGATTCCCTGATGTTCCATAGATTATATAGGTAACTTGGCACAAGTCACTTAAATATAAAATAGAGATAATAGCTGCACTACACTGATTACCTCAGAATTGTTTAGAGAGCAAATGAAACCATGCAGATGAAGCCCATTATATTTTGTAAAGAGCTATAAAAAGATTAGGTTTTATTACATGGCTATAACTAAAAGAATCCTCTGATCCTCTTAGAATAATTATCTATATTTGTATTTCTGGGATAACTTATATAATTAATATACAGTATAAGACTAAATAAACATTTTATAATGTTTTTCAATTTTAGAAGCCAAGGAATACCATCTATGTATGTACAAAATATACTTACTTGGTTTTTAAAATATATCATAGCCTGCTTTTGACTTCTATCATGTAAAATCCTTATATTTTGGCTGCTTCATATGCATATATTATCATTTTTATAGTGCTATGTTTCCAAGTCTGACTACATAACAATCTCATGTTCTCACTAATTTACCTTAAAATATTCTCTTTAAAAATGTGCATAATTGAATTTTGTATTTTTGTCTCTGCATAATGGTTAACTCTCTTGATGTTAATTTTATAACCTACAAATGAATCCAAACATACATGTTTCTTTTTATAGCCCTGCATACATTTACCAATGTTTCCAGAATATGCTAGGTGAAATTGACATTTTTGGAAATTGACATAAACTGCTGTGAAAGGAATCATTGTGTAAGTCTCTCTCATGTACACATACATGTACACACACCTGCACATGCACACACATGCATGCATGCATACACACCACAGAGCAGTAAGAGTGTGATCCTGCTGTCTTTCCAAAATGCACATCCACTTAGCATTGCATGTAGCAGTGCTCCCTCTCATAAGCTTATTGTACATAAAGGACAATCCAGAAAATTTAATTTAATTTTTTAAATTAAATCTTCATTTCTATTTAATTGCACACTACACCTTCTTCAGTGCTGAAACATAATAAGCAGGAAGCAATTTTCAAATGTGCTTAAAGGTCTTGCCCTGCTCCAATGTGGAGCTAGTTTCCATAGCAACTGGCATGCCACCCTCTATTTATTCTAAATAAATGACAAATCAGAAGTGCAGCTGTAATATCAGGGGATTCTATGTCTCCCAACACAATATAAAGCTACACATACCTCTACTGGTATGGCTGCTGCTTTCCATAACCTAATAAGTGAAAAAAGGAGGCTTCAAAACACAGTCTGAGGTGGCAGTTTTCTGCAGTGTGACAACTGTCATCGTAACCTTGACTTCTAATTCTGGAAAATGCCCTTGGAGGAGAAAGCAAAGCAGAAGGCATTATTTTCATGATTTTAGATAATTTACACCATAAACGAGATTTGTTTGTCTTAAGCTGAGAAGGAAATCAGATTCCAAATTGCATCATCTAATAGCTACTGTTGCTGGATGCCCTCATTAGGATTATTAATCTGGAAGCCCAACATCTGCAAAATGCTAACCTGGCCTATTAAGCTAAACAAAGGCTTTAAGGATTAGCTGATCCCTTTTTGTCATTTTCATCACGCTTTCTGTTAAATGAGTCTAGCACAGGAATAGGAAAGGAGATTGGTGAGAGGCCATCAAGCTGATCAGTGACAATGTGGGTGAGTATCAACCCTATCTCATGGAAAATCTACACTCCCTCACACTCATGCATGTGAAATCCTTGTCATTTGTGTGCAAACACAGCCACACCCACCCACATACACACAAACACTCTCTCTGTGTCCTTTTGAACACCTGAGCTGTGTGCTTGAGAAAAAAAATCTGAACCTGTTAATTTGTAAGTTTCATAAAATCTAAGTGTCACAAATGTTCGAAGTATACTTTGAAATAGAAAATGAAAATAAATGTCATACCTTTGTCTCATAAAAGCGGACAATTTATACTCAGAAATATTGGTATCTTTAGTAATTGATAAATATGCTTAAAGATTTTAGGGATAAGTCACCAACATAATTCTGATGAGATTGTTTGTGACCAGTTATTACAGAAAAAATCTATTTTTTATTTACAAATTGGAAAGTTAAAATTATTAATTAAATGCTAATTAAAACATACACACACACACACAAACCCACATACTCATGCGTTTTGTTGCAGTTTATCAGCAATGAAAGCTAGGGTCCTCCGGAAGAACTCTAGGCTGTGGCCTGTTATCCTTGGCCTGCTCATACGCTGTGAAATGTGGTACATCCTGGTGACAGCTATATAGCACTATGCTCATTTTACCCATTGTGTGTTTACAGTACTACTGTTCTTTGTGCCTATGCACAGACTCATTAACAGAACTATTTTACCAACGGACTATTAATCCCTTTATAAGTTTTCAGCATTACTGTTCTTCTTTGACACTCTCACTTGTTTTTATCACAGCAATAAATGCAGAAAATCAAGAGAGAACATAGTCCATTTTGAGATTCTTTAGGAATGATTATCAAAAGTCCTAAATATGCTAAAAAATATATAGATTTCTTCATAAACAGTAGTTAGAAAAAAATATCCCTTACTTAAGAATGAAGATAGTACATAAAGCCATCAGCTCATATTTAGCAAAATCTCTCATAAAGACTTGGCAGAATATCAACTCTATGCTAATAAGTCTATTAAATATTGATTTATTGCTGAAATAGTGTGTTCAGATTTAATCAAATAGCAACAGATAAATCAAGTTGCCAGAGAGTTAACTAAAAATTACATAAGCATCCATTACTTACATTTAGTGAAATTTTGTTTTTAATTAACCATCTACACTCACACAATAAAATACTGTTGTAATATCTGAATACATTAAATTTAACGAAAATTGATATAAAATTCTAGACTTGGGTACTTTACAACAGCAAAACTGACAGTTACCTTTGAGTCATCTATTTTTAATGGAATGTAAGTAAACAGGATTGTAGTGGGCATATTTAAGTAACACAATAGAAGAGGTTTTTATTTCATAAATAAAGTAAATTTTACATGCAAAGAGTTGCTGTTACCCATGGATTCAGTTTAGAGCCCTGAACAACTGAGGCTATTGGAGTCAGTTCTTGCTCTGATGCTAAGAGCCTGGGTTTGTTTGAGCAAGTCCTTTCACATCTTGTTATTAGTCCCATGTTCTGGAACTTGGGTAAGAAGTATCTGTCACAGTGTTACTGTGATGAGTAAGTGAGAATATTGGGTAAAGCATCTTCACAGTGCCTGGCACACCATTAATGAGGTTCTTTGTCCATCTCTTATCTTCTTCAGATGTAACTGTAGGCCTGGCCAGAACTGTAATGTTATTGAAATTTATTCTTCCTAATTTTATACCTGGTGCCTTCTCCATTAGCTGTCCTATTAGTACTCCTGTTCTATTTCATCCTCAAAGAAGATGATCTCTTTCTCCTTAAAATTCATTCACAGGCTTCATAGTCTATGGAACATGGAAGAAGCAAGATGTTTTTGTTTTTTAATGACAAATTTAGATTTATATACATTTTATAAAAATAAATTCAAGTAATACTAAGGTATATGAAGTAAAATGTTCATATTCTCATTCCACTTGCTCTTTAATTTTTATCTTCATCATGATTATATAAGTACATAGTTTGAAAAATTCAAATTAGGAAGTGTATGACTGAAAAGAGTAAACTTTGCTGAATATGTGTGTATATATATATATATATATACACACACACATATATATGTATACACACACACACACATATATCTTCCTGTGTGTCTGACATAAGCAGTGATTTTCAGCTCTTTAACTCCTCCATCTATTTACTGCTATGCTATTCACAAACGTGCATGCATTGTCATCTTTATCGTTTTAGTCTTAGATATTAACATACTATGGACTATGAAGATTTAGATGTCTGTTTTGTTACCCCAACCGTATACACACACATACACATCTCTGCCCAACCTCCAAAATAATTTTACTGCACTTTTGGTGAATTCAATGTTTAACACTTATTATTTAATGTTTATGCAACTTTTTGTTGTCATGGGGATTTAACATTGTATCCTTTCTGCTTTGCCTATTTACTATATCAAATACATCAAGCAACTGACTTGTTTTTCTTGGAGATATCTTTTCTGGAGCCTCTTTCTTCCTGTTCAAGTTTGGATGGGACCCGTGTCTGTCCAAGCTAGATGCACAGCTCCAGAAGTGCGGTAATCACCGAGGTGCTTCATCCCTGTGTGGGATTCCTCTCTTTGTCTCTCCCATGATTACGTTACGTTGTATAAGACTTTTCCCTGCTAGTAGACCTGCTCTTGAGTTTCTCCATGCTGTGTGAAGACAAGGCGGTGCTGGAAAACTCATGTGGCTAGGGCAGGGTGAGGGTGAGGGTTAGAGCCTGTTTGGAACTGGGCTGCCCAGCAGAAGAGGAGTGGCAGGTGAGGGAACATTGCTGCCTAAGCTCCACCTTTGGTCAGATTAACAGTGGCCTTAGATACTCATAGAAGTGTGAACCCTATTGGGAACTGACCTGCACATGTGAAGGATCTAGGTTGCTCACTCCTTATGAGAATCTAATGCCTGAAAACAGCTTCATCCATTTCCCACCGCCACCACTCAAGCTCCCACACCCCTAAGCATCCCCATCCATGGAAACATTGTCTTCCACGAAACTGGTCCCTGGTATCAAAAAGGTTGGGAACCTCTGGGCTAAGGATTATGGCAACCTTTAGGAACTTACAGAAATCTCTAGTCGACAGACAATATCCTCAGTTCTACAAGCATAAATGAGGAATTCTACCAACAATCTTAGTGTGCTTGGAAGCACAATCTTCCTTAGTCAAGCACAGGGATGTAAATGCAGCCTGGCTAACGTCTTGTTGTTTGTTTGTTTGTATGTTTTAGATAGGGTTTGCTTTGTCACCCAGGCTAGAGTGCAGTTGTGCAATCATAGCTCACTAAAGTCTGGAACTTCTGGGGTCAAGCAATCCTCCTGCCTTAGCATTCTTAGTAGCTGGGACTACAGTTGTGCCCCACCATGCCCATTTCAAACTGACATCTTGACTGTAGCCATATTAAACACTAAACTGAGGATCCAGTCATGCCTTGCCAGCACTCCTGACCCACAAAATCTGCAACAACACATATGCGTGCTTTCAGCTAGTGAGTCTGTAGTAATTTGTTAGCAGTACAGAAAACGAATACTTCTTTTCTTTCCAAATTCTTTCTTATTTGTTCATTTTGACACCTAAACTCAGATTAAAGGAATTTTTCAAATCTCACTTGATCCTCAGCTATTTTTTTATACTTAATCATTCCCCAAAAAGATGAGAGAATTTGCAGGTATAAAGTTTTTCAAAGCTTTGACACAATGTTCTCACCACCACCCTAGAGCTGGGGAGATAGCTCTATCCAGGAATAAAACACTGGTTTGGCCGGGTGTAGTGGCTCACAGCTGTAATCTAAGCACGTTGGGAGGCCCAGGCAGTTGGATCATGATGTCAAGAGATAGGAACCATCCTGGCCAACGTGGTGAAACCCCATCTCTACAGAAAATACAAAAGTTAGCTGGGCATGGTGGTGTGCACCTGTAGTCCCAGCTACTTGGGAGGCTGATGCAGGAGAATCACTTGACTACTGGAGGCAGAGATTGCAGTGAGCCGAGATCTCACCACTGCATACCAGCCTGGCAACAGAGATTTATTCTGTCTAAAAAAAAAAAAAAAAAAAAGCACTGATTTGTTCAAGCAGGATACTATGTGATATTAACTTCTCACTTCTATTTCAAAGTTAATCCATAGGGATAATAGAATAAAGTATCAACTCTACATTAAAGCACCTCTAAGTAAAATGCCAGGAGAAAGTACTTTAAGTTGTGCAATATCAAGGCTACATCCTCATCAGCCTTGTCCTTACTTATCCTAAAAAATTCACTAAATCTTTCAGCTTGAAAACTCTTAACCAAATAATCTAACTAGCTTAACACTACAAAATACTACAGAAGATTAATTCTCATGCACACATTATCTGATATAGGTGAGGTGATGTGATGAGTCCGTTGTTTTCTATGTATGGAATATCCATATATTGCTTGTGGAAATATATATGATACAGATGTTTTGGAAAATAGTTGACAGTTCCTTATAAAGATATTTTTTCATGAGTTTAAGAAAGAAAACTTTCAGCAATGACTCAAGAAAATGCATAATAAAAAGACTTGTCCACAAAAAGACTTTTTTTATATGATGTCCATAGAAGTTCCATTTACAATAGTCAAATTTGGAAAAAAAACAAATATTTATCAACTAATCAATGAATTATCCATACAGTGGAATACAGAACTCCACAATAAAGAGGAATATGCTACAAACATGTATAAAAATAGGAATGAATCATAAAAGAATTATGCTAAATAAATAAGGAAAGACAACTACAAAATACTATATGTTTTTTGATTTTATTAAATTAAATTCTAGAAAAGGCAAAAGTATAGTGACAGCTGATTAGTGCTGTCTGGGGCCATGGAAAAGGGAAGAGACTGTTTGCAAAGCAGAGCATGGAAATTATTTGAGTTGAAGCAAACATTCTATATCTTGACAGTTGTGATGGGTACAAGGGTGTCAATGTCGAATTTTACACTTAAAGTCTTTGAGGCTGAGGTACAGTGTCTTACACCTGTAATCCCAGCACTTTGGGAGGCCATGGTTGACTAATCGCTTGAGCTCAGAAGTTTGAGATCGATCTGAGTAACATGGCAAAACCTTGTCTCTACAAAAATACAAAAATTAGCCAGGCATGGTGGTGCACACCTGTAGTCTAGCTACTCAGGAGGCTGAGGTAGGAGAATGGCTTGAGTTCAGGAGAGAGGTGGCAATGAACTGAAATTGTGCCACTGCCCTCCAGCCTGGGCGACAGAGCGAGATCCTGTCAAGAAAAATAAAAATTAAAAAAAAAAAATCCTTGAATTTAGGTGTGGAAATTCTCAAAGGATAGATAGATTTTAATTTTTTTTCCATTCTAAAAGACTACATATCCCTACACATGTAGACTCAGACAACAAGATGAACATAGAATTGAGCCTAAGTGCTTTGTTCCCCAAACTAGCAAACAGATAAGAAACCATTTCCATACACATGGCATGGTGACAATAGCTGGGAAAGAAGTGCATTATCTTGAGAGCATCTTGCAGTGGGGACAATCAGATACTGTTTCACTGGAGGCTCCTTCAGACCAATTTCTGAGCCTTCAAAAGAAGAGCAGAAGAATAAAGATATTGAGAAAGTGAAGTTCTAGAGTTATAACTGGACAAGTAAAGAAAAAAGTATTATGTTATTACAGAACCCTTTTCTTCCAGTCTGGTGGAAACAAAAATCTATTAAAGTGCATTCACTGATTTATTTTTTTTGAGATGGAGACAGTTTCATTCTGTCACCCAGGCTGGAGTGCAGTGGTACAATCTTGGCTCACTGCAACTTCCGACTCCTGGGTTCAAGCAATTCTCCTACCTCAGCCTCTCAAGTAGCTTGGAGTACAGTTGCGTGTCACCACATCCAGCTAATTTTTGCAGTTTTAGTCGAGAAGGGATTTCACCATGTTGACCAGGCTGGCCTTGAACTATTGACCTCAGGTGATCTGTCCCCCTTGGCCTCCCAAAGTGCTGGATTACAGGTATGAGCCACCGCGCCCAGCCTGATTTTTTAAATTATGAAATGAGGATATTACTTTTAATGTCTAAAACACTAATTATATTAAAGTTTAATTACTGCAGTAACTACAACAGCAGAATGTAGTTACAGGCAAAAATTTTACCTACTCAGCAGGTGTTGTTTTCCAGGGGAAAAAAAATCTCACACCTCAATCGCTCTGAATAAATACTTCAGGGGTGCTATAGTGTCATCTTTTAGTGATTGATGCAATCAATGTTTCTTCCTAATGTTTCCAATTAAGGTAAGTTGTCATCCAGATGTCAGAGCTATCTTTAGCGTACAATTCTGAATATGTTTTTCAAGCAACTTTAAAAACTTTAAGGTTTTTTTTTTATTTTATTTTTTATTGCATTTTAGGTTTCGGGGTACATGTGAAGAACATGCAATATTGTTGCATAGGTACACATGTGGCAGTGTGATTTGTTGCCTTCCTCCCCTTCACCTATATCTGGCATTTCTCCTCGTGCTATCTCCCCCCAACTCCCCATCCCCCACTGTCCCTCCCCTATTTCCCCCCAACAGACCCCAGCGTATAGTGCTCCCCTCCCTGTGTCCATGTGTTCTCATTGTTCAACACCCTTCTATGAGTGAGAACATGCGGTGTTTGATTTTCTGTTTTTGTGTCAGTTTGCTGAGAATGATGGTTTCCAGGTTCATCCATGTCCCTACAAAGGACACGAACTCGTTTTTGATGGCTGCGTAATATTCCATGGTGTATATGTGCCACATTTTCCCTGTCCAGTCTATCATTGAGGGGCATTTGGGTTGGTTCCAGGTCTTCGCTATTGTAAACTGTGCTGCAATGAACATTCGTGTGCATGTGTCCTTATAGTAGAACGATTTATAATCCTTTGGATATATACCCAGTAATGGGATTGCTGGTTCGGATGGAATGTCTATTTCTAGGTCCTTGAGGAATCACCCCACTGTCTTCCACAATGGTTGCACTAATTTACACTCCCATCAACAGCGTGGGTTTCACTGTGTTGGCCAGGATGATCTCAATCTTTTGACCTCGTGATCCATCCATCCCAGCCTCCCAACATGCTGGGATCACAGGTGTGAGCCACTGCACCAGGTCTGAAAATTAAATTTTGTAATCATATGCAACAAAAGATTTCTTGGGCCATCATTTTTACTTTGTTGTGGCATTCTGAAGATTTAGTGTTTCCCTTGGCTTTATTACTTTTTATTAATTTTTGCAGCATTCATTCTTCCAAAAAATGATCATATCATTTATAAGTTGCTTTATAGCTTTTAACAGAACACTTAAAAGGAAACAGGAAAACTTTTTTTCTTGTGGCTATTTGGGATTGGTGAAAGAAGATACAACTTTAAGCTTATATTACATAGAACTTACAACGAGGGATATTTTCAATGTTGACTACGTAACTGTTAGAAAGGGGTCTATTGGATTCCTTTCAAATTTCATACTCCATTGGTAGGGAAATGCAGGTATTTAGTTTGATACATATTGGAAAACATGGGAATTTTTAAGTGTTTATCTTATATTTCTTTGGCATTGTCAGATTTGTAGCAATCAGTATTTCCACAGTTTATTTCTGTCCTTCAAATAAGAACTCACAGCTGGTGTGGTAATATGCTTAATTTCTCTACAGAGTATAACCATTTAAAATTTTGTTTTTATCCACAGGGTTTCAAGAGACCATTTAGTGATTCCTCCCATTCCTAAACAAAATAATGCACATATAATCTGCCCTGAGTTGCAAATCCAGCCTCAAATATCCTCTAATGGATGTGGCTGCAACTGTGTCCTGCTGAGTCACTTATCTAAGGTCAGGAACGAGGTTGGAACACCTGGTTTTTTATTCTACGGTGGCTCTCCTTTCTCCTACCAGTCAAATACTAACATTTATCCAGCCACACCTTGCAAGAATTATACCATCCTTTACCTGAATGCAGACGCTCAAGCTTGACTAGTGAGAAGTTAAACAGCATGTATACAATCTTGACCCTAAAATGTAAAAATGTGGATAACTGCCCTGATCCATTTTAGTGGCTCTTTAGCTTTATGTAGAAAGGTTTTTCAAATTCTGTTGATTATTGTTGTTGCTTTACATATATATGTAAGACATACAAACATTGTTGTTTTACATATATGTGTATATATATAGATAGATAGAGTTATACATGTATAGATAAAATATACATGTAGTATAGAGAATATATATATATATATATTATATAGATAAAATGATTTTTCCCCTTATGGATTTGCTAGCCCACACCACCTCTCACCTTTTTACTCCTACTCCCAATGAAGGAAAACTGACACATATTCACTAAACAAAAAAATAGAAGTATAAGAATAAACAAAAAATATTGCTAATTTTGGTGGGATGCTGTGGCTCACGCCTGTAATCCCAGCATTTTGGGAGGTCGAGGCAAGTGGATCACGAGGTCAAGAGATCGAGACCCTTCTGGTCAACATGGTAAAACCCTGTCTCTACTAAAAATACAAAAATTAACTGGACATGGTGGCACATGCCTGTAGTCCCAGCCACGTGGGAGGCTGAGGCAGGAGAATTGCTTGAACCCAGGAGGCAGAGGTTGCAGTGAGCTGAGATCGCATCACTGCACTCCAGCCTGGGCAACAGAGCTAGACTCTATCTCATAAATAAATAAATAAATAAATAAATAAATGGCTAATTTTATCCTCACATGTCACTCTATTTTGCTTTCCTTTTGTGAAAATGTCGGTTCCACTCTTATGCTTTAATTCTGTCCATGCTAAGAACCACATGGTGCTACAGGAGTCATCTGCTCGACCCTGTGCATTAATGCAAGTGAAGGAAACCATTTTGAAAATAGAATTATATGTTCACTTGTTAAAATCTCTAAGGATTTATACTTACAACTTTTTTTAGTGTTTATAAATCTAGTGACTCCAAACATAGCTTTTTTTTTGCTTTAGCTCATTAATTCTCTACTAAAAAAATACTGTTTATTAAAGGTGTATGATAAATAACTGGTACAACATTTAGCTTGGAGTTCATACTTGTATTTTTTTTTAAAGCTGTTCTTATCTCTACTGTTGCAAATGTTATATTATTGTTATACGTTTATGAATTTTTTTATATTTTGGCTTGGACTTTATTTTAAAATCTCCTTTTTTCTTCTTTATTTCCCTCCTTTCTAAATTAACACTTAGACAAATTCATGTGTTATTCATGAGCAGATTTGCTGATATTCTTCAGGAATCACATAGTTGTTTCATGTGTATTTGTATTTATCTAGTAAAATCTGATATAAAGTCTTGAATATGTAGATATAATGGCAAATTGAACAGTTTAAAATACGTCTTTGAAATCTTGGCAAGAGGTGGCAGCTTCTTTGCAGAAAGAGATGTTTTTGTGCTGAGAATGGAAAAGCGAGGCTCAGAAGAAAAGGACAAAAGAAACTTAAAAGAGCTACTGTGTAGCATCTGATAAAGAACGAATATTGGCCGGGCACGGTGGCTCACGCCTCTAATCCCAACACTTTAGGAGGCCAAGGGGGACAAATCAAAAAGTCAGGGTTTGAGACCAGCCTGCTCAATATGGTGAAACCCATCTATACTAAAAATACAAAAATTAGCCAGGCCTCTTGGCAGGCGGCTGTGGTCTCGGCTACTCAGGAGGCTGAGACAGGAGAATTGCGTAAACGCGGAGGCAGAGGTTGCAGTGAAGTGAGATTGTGCCACTGCGCTCCAGCCTGGGTGAGAAAGTGAGACTCTGTCTTAAAAGAAAGAAAAAAAAAACAAGAATGAACATTAACAGATTGATTACTAATCTCCTCGGATAACATATTTTAAATTTTTCTGTATACTTGGTGGAATCAATTAAGATGGTTATAATTTGTATCAGCATTATTTGTAAATCCCAAAGCAGAAATAGACAACGGATGGTTGTATTTACCCAGGATTTTAAGATTATCAAGAAGGAGTGTGGCAGATGGTCAAAGGGATGACATTCCAGGGTGCAAATCAGAACATTATGACATATTGGATCATACATTTGTGGTTTGGCAGAAAGACAAGTGAGGCCACAATGATGTTTGCAAACTCAGATGAACAAGCAGAATCCAGAGCCCGAAAATGGAGATTAAGCCACCGTAGGATTCAAAGAAGGAAAAGTCAGGGAATATGAAGAAATAAACCTTCACTGGAGAGCATGAAGAGATCATGCTGATGAAGTATTACACAATATGTTAGTTCATTTTGCTTTTAATTTCTTTCTATGGGTCAATATAATAAGGAAACCATAACAGAAGACAGGTTCCTGCTGAGTATAGTTCAAATCATTGTTAATCAAGTACCTATTATGGAAAGGGTGCTTTGCGGGAAAGCAGAACACTGTTGTTTGATGCATGCTGTCTAGTAGTGGTTAAGTTATGAATAGATTCTATTGCTGCTGCAAGACTGAAAAAAAAACTCAGAAACCATGCCTATTTGTCTGGTGGAAGCTGAGGTGCATTTCTTAGCTTTCTTTTCATACACATTAAACATTTTTTTGGTCTAATTACAGATCCACTTCTGAGAATTTCAAATGTTTCTGTTGCTCTGATAGATTTGGAAATATTATTTTAATGATCAGGCTATGCTCGAGAGAAAATACATCTTTCTGCCTGCTTTATCAAAAGTGGAATTTGCTGAAATAGCTGAGAGTACATAGATGTTTAATAATTGCAGTTTCAGAAAAAGCATAGTTTTTAATATTTTCTAAGTTATAAGGTAATTTTCGATTAAAAAATAGGATTTATTTTTGGCCCCAAACCTATTTTAAAAGCATGCCCTATTTTAACTTAAACTGTATTATACTTTACAAAGGTAGCATATAAAGTTTATCCTGCAAGGTCTTTCAAAATATTGAACCAAAAAAATGAGACAAATAATAGTAGCTCAAGAAAACTACACCTGATCTCCAGGAGCATGTGACTTGTATTCCACTGCCATATTCTGTGGCCTCCAGGAGCATGTGACTTGTATTCCACTGCCATATTCTGTGACCTTCTATCTCTGTAGAAATACAGAAGTTGAATGCATCACTACCTAACAATATATTTTTGTGGAAGAGCCCCACAAAATTATTATCAATTATAAACATCTTTGGAATATTTAGTGCTACAAAGATGAAGCAATTATTATATTGTTATGATTGCTTTTCAAAGGAATTAAATCTCAATTATTTCTGTTATCACAGGATATTATTAGAGTTTAGACATGAGTCTGATATTATATATGTGTATGTGACAATCTCCCTGCTCCCTTCTGTTTGTGTACACATCCTTTTTGAACAAGAAATGGGATCGTATAACAAATAAATAATGCATTGTCATCTATTGTGAAATATTAAAATAGATGCAAAATGGGGCTGAACACGGTGGCTCACACTTGTAATCCCAGGTCTTTGGGAGGCCAAGGTGGGTGGATCATCTCTGGTAAGGAGTTTGAGACCAGCCTGGCCAACAGGGTGAAACCCTGTCACTACTGAAAATACAAAAATTAGCCAGGCGTGGTGGCACACACCTGCAAACCCAGGTACTGGGGAGGCTCAGGCAGGAGAATCACATGAACCAAGGAGGCAAAGGTTGAAGTGAGCCGAGATCGCACCATTGCACTCCAGCCTGGGTGACAAGAACTCTGTCTCAAAAAAAAAAAAAAGAAAAGAAAAGAAAAGAAACAAAATATGTGCAAAACTATTTCTGCTTTAAACTAAGCAGAAATAGTTTAATAATGTTGTTATTCATATTTAAACTAAAGGTATGCTTAAAGTTGTACTTAAAGTTAGTTAAAGTACTTAGTTTAAAGTTGTATTTAGTTTAAAGTTTACTTAGCTTCTAAAAATTCTAGAAACATATTGATTATAATAAAGACATAAAAAAGTTTACCTTTTACCAAAATGTTCTGGACATTTTCAGGGAAACTTTTGTTAAAAAAATTTATAGATGACATGTAAACATTCTGTTGATTCTTAATGTGAAATATTTTTCAAACATTTTTGCTGCCCCCAAAGTCTTCCAAACACATATTATTGGTTTAAAATTTCACTATTCATGTAGTAAACACAAAACTATGCACAGTACTTCAATGCAGCCATCCTTTCAATAATGAGAAGCAGAAATTTCTCATCTTTATTGAATGCTTTCAGACTGTTTATTTTGTTTGACAGTGATAGACTTACTGCTCTATGTCTATATTTATCTAATCTATCATTTACCTATCTACCTATTTACCTATCAATCATCGATCTATATTTTGAAATAATAGCTGCTATTCAAGATCCTTCCTATTGATACTTTCCAAAGTCTGCCCTCTAACATGCATTTTTATTTCTTGTCTTACTGTTAAATTTCTTTGTTCTAGCTATACAAAATATCTTTGAATCTTAATCTAATACATTAGCTTTACTAGCTCGGCTTTCAAGTGTTTTTTTGTTGTTGTTATTGTTTTTTATTAATCTGATGTCTTCATTCAAGCTATAGAGAGTGAGAATCAAGAGCCCAGCGATGGTGCACATTATTAGAGATTGACATTGACAGTTAGCACTTCTCATCCACAGATGTCCCATACTGCTATGTTTTCTCTTTATTCAGTGCATATCAATTTTTCTTATTCATTTAGATGCCTTTTGAGACTTTCTATAGTATCTTATTTATTTTTTAATCATTGTATATCATGTTAGAGAATTGTTATCGGTCTTGTTGCCTGATTTTGCAGTTTCAGCAAGATGTATTTTATTGTGTCTAATATATATACATATATATGTACTTATGTGTATTTGTGTGTGGTGTGTTTTCTGTGTGTTTATGTGTGTATATATATACACATATATGTATATATATTTATATATATATATATACACACATATATATATATATATCTTCTTCCTTGCACATTCTTCCTCAGTGTTCAAAGTTTTCTTGTTCAAGTTCAGTGAGCCTTCTGCCAAGTACATTTTTTGCTGTTCCGGTGAGATACAGAATATCCCTTGTCAAAAACTCATTATTCTGCTGTGCTAAGCCTTTCTAGGTGAGAAGCTCTTTGCCTCCTGAATCCTCTTTTCTTTTCAAAGGTGAAAACTTTAACTGGAAAAAAAAGCAGGAACATTTTTATGTCTTTATGTCTTAGAGATTTCGATTTCAGGACTTAAAATGCACTAGAAACATATTCTGGTGTTTGTCTTGTTTCTGACTGCATTTCCAATAGTTATCCTGAAAAATAGCATGCTTCAGGAGTATTAATGTGAGTCATATGCTAGTCCTGAGCCATGAAAGAATCACCATCTACACGGTATGATATGTCATTTTACATGTTGTTATTCATATTTTCCTGAGATTCAGGGAAACGTGAATAATAACATGTGAAATGGCATAACATTTAGTGCCTCACATCTCTTCTTCAGAGGAGCAGCTGTGAGATTCTCAGACATATTTGTGCCCATGAATACTTATTTCATACATATCCCTTAGACTAAAGACTTACATTAATTATGATGCAACATCCTACAGCTAATAGATATGCTTCCACAAAGGTCAGGTTTTCTGGGAAAATACCCATGACTGATGAATTATTATATAATACACATGATGTCATTCCTATGCTGCTTCTTTCTCTGTCCTATAACATGTTTAAGAATAGACAGGTTATGTAGTTTTAAAAAATTCCTCTTTCACTGAGTTAGAAAATTTTTTCAGTTTCTCATTAGATTATTTAATTTCTGATTTTCAGAAACTCAATCATATATGTATGTTTTCCTGTTTTTCTATGTGTAGTACATTGAATATTTGAAAAATAGTTAGCTTTTTAATATATTAATTTAGTAATGTACAATAATTAACATCATTGTAGGGTATTGCACTGTGACTGTTATATATGTACCTATATGAAATACAATTTCAATTTTCAGAATAAAAGACATTGATATGAGAAAAAGAAGCCCTAACTGTGATTATCTAATGACCCACTTACTTTTCAGTGCAAAATAATTAACACATGGATATAGCTGCATGTTGAGTTCCCTGGAGTTGAAATGGCATTTGGAGTGCAGATGTTAGTGGAATAAGGAGAAGGAAGAAGGACTGGGTAGAGTGACACATGGAGCTGCCATTCAGGATTAATGACTCTTAATGGCTGACCCCATGGAAAAGCTCTATAGCTAAAGTTGCCTCTCCGTATTGTCAGTAGTATAGAAGGTGGATGGCCCAACCTTTGTAACCTTTCAACAGTGAGTCATCAGTTATATGCTATTCCAGAAGGATGTGAAGTGGGGGCAAGTAGCAATCTATAGCTAGGGCGACAGGTAATTTTATGAAGGGATCTGAACAGTACATCCAAATATGGACCACATGGGTTCTCAGCTACTATGCATTCAGGGGCAAGAAATAACAGTGCAACGAAACATATATACGGAGGACATCAATACCATTTGGCAGTGAATTGCAGATGAGGCAATGTGACACTGTAGTGTCCAGCAGGGTTCTAGAATAGAGGTTTTATCCATATCATTTACCAGCTTTGTGATTTTGGGCAACTAACACTCTGAGACTAGGGTTATCTATGTTTAAATTAGCATTTATAATAAAAATTATTTTCAGCTATAAATTAAAGAATTTAGCACCCTGTCCCTCATAAGGTTTTACGGGTTGAACACAATATATCATGCAGTAATTTGCTTTAGTAAATGGCATTTAATAAACACATTTTTTAAAAGATGATTAGCTATTTTATTCATCTTAGCTTCCCCATGGTCAAACAATAGTGCTTCAAATCACAGCTAAGTCTAAAATAGTTTATTGCTTGATCTACTGTCTCCATAGAAATATTACCTAAACAAGTAGTTCTTATATCTCTTTTATGCATCAATGTCACCTGAATAGTTTGCTAAAAATACAGATTTGTGCTCCTATCACATATATTCAGAGTCACTAGGTTTGAGGAAAATCTCCTTGGCTACCTCAAAGTATAGGACCCTAAGTATATGACTTCAGGCCATCTGTATCCCTTTAAATCTTGTAGCTGTTAGGCCTATGTCCAAAACGTTCATTGCTTCCTCCCTCCTTTGTCTTTCCACTATTTTCCTTCATCTTTAGTGTGGCTATATTAGTTTTTCTAAATAGGTTTCTCAATTGGAGAACCAATATTAGCTTCTCTTTAATAATTGCCCCTTCATGTTTTCTTGTCCATTTCATAAACTGAAACACGGAAGTCACACATCCCCATTTTACCCATTAAAGCAAATGTGAATCTTGAATGGCGGCTTGACTAAGTTTACTTTGTTTTGCTTATGTCTGTCATAGATAACACAGCCAGCATTCTGACAAGGCGGAGGAGATTTAGTCGAACTGTTCAGGATGTGTATTATCTGCCCGTTATGATCTCTGATGGTGGAATCCCCTCTCTCAGCAGCAGCAGCACCCTCACCATCAGGGTTTGTGCATGCGACAGAGATGGGCGCGTGCGGACCTGCCATGCAGAAGCCTTCTTGTCCTCGGCTGGTTTGAGTACAGGAGCCTTAATCGCTATTCTTCTGTGTGTTCTCATTCTCCTGGGTAAGTCATTCTAAACCCAAGTTTGTATGACGGCAATTCTGAATGAAAGGGAATCATTTTGACAAACTTAAGGATTAGGCATACATCAGGCATCCATAATGTGGGTAAGGAAACAGCTGCACCAATTCCCTTTGAATTAATTTTCTCAATACTATCATTAATCTCAAAATAATTAGACTCTTCTGTTATTTCAGTTCTTTCAGTGTTGCAAGTTATTCAGTTCTATCCTTCTGAAAGAACTGAATGAAGTGTTGAAATAACTGAAATAATAGAAGAAGGAATACTTTTGAAAGTATATACTTTAGAAAGAATTAATATTAAAATATTCAGAATCCAATCTTGAAAGAACCCTTAAAATTTTTTTTGCAAGAACCTAAAGTGGTATCATGCTAAATGAGTCCAACCAGGACCCCAGCCTGCTTTTCTTCTGAGATCAGAGGAGGTCAGCCATTCATTCAGGATGAGGGTGAGGGTCACATGGTCATAGGATGAGTAAATGTAGATATCTAATATACAACAAAAGGACTTTAGTTAATAACACTATTGTGATGTATTAGAAATTTGCAAAGACAGTAAACTTTAGGTGTTTTCTCCCCTCGTGAAAAAGATGGTGTAACTATGTGAGATGACAGATACATTAATCTGCTTCACTGTACTAAGCATTTCACTAGTAATAAAACTGAAAACTATTATTGGGAAAACATCGTGTTGCAGACCTTACATATATAAATGAGTAAATCATAAAACAAAAATATGCAAATCGAATAAAAAATAGACATCTTGTAGAAACTTCTAGTTCAAAATAGTTAATCATTAATGTTATCTGAGTTGTTAACATACTGACTAAATATTTTTTGAACTTAGATATTAAATTTTATTAAATTCAATTATATTACCCTAAAACCACTAGATTTTTTAACTTGAAATTTTCATTACAGTTTATTAGAAATAAAACACTTTCTCTAATTTTACATTATCTGTTGTAATAATCTGCATCTTTTCATTACTGCATGAGGAGCTGATATAACTATAAACTCTTTAGATTGCTCTTTGAAACAAGGTAGCAAATCCATATTGTAATAACAAGAAAGATGGATGTAAGGAATCTTTCCGCTTTATAAAGTGAGCACCTGTGTCCTAAGCCTTTTTTCTTTATCTTAGCAGTCTGTTTTTTTTTTTCTTTTTATGGTACTGTGCATACATGAAAAAATAATTGACTGTTTTTCTGAGAAAGAGGTATTCTTGCAAAAATATGTTTCTTGTTTTGTTCCTGGGGTTGAAGACAAATAATGTGTATAGATGGAGTGGAGATTCAAGTGTGATGAGCCTGGAAAGGAGAATGGATTTGTAGGAAAGGGTGAGAGTGTCCAGAACCTTGTGGGACATGGCAAAGCTGGTGAGTTTTGTGTTAGGCGTATAAAGAAAAGTTTTAAGCCAGAGAGTCCCATTGTAAAATCTTCAGTTTGCAAAAATGAAATAGAGATTAGAATTCCTGGTGGCAAGAAGGCATGTAGGCAAACCACTCAGGAAAACTCTGCCCTTGTCTCCCTTGGGCATAGCATGTAATGGAGTAGCATACTCATAACAGACCAGACGAAAAGTAAATACTATCAAGCTACTTTAAATGGACTCAGAAATTATCTTTGATAATGTAGATATCTACATAAGTTAGAATGGCATCAAATACAACTTCTTTTATCTTGCTGAAGGTAGATCCTGAACTACCATGAGCTAGGGGACATTGGAAGTGCACATCATTGTAGTTACCCAGCAAGAGAATATAGGTAGAGAGACAGTGGATTAGGATTGAGCAGTAAGAAACTACAATAGGAATGCTAAATAAGAAGGATGAGATAGCAGAGGTCAGTGAAGAAGTCAGAGTAGAAAGAAGGAAAGTATAATGTCACAAAAGTTGAGGGAAAATAGGGTATCATAGAGCATTACGCTGGGTAGGAGATCTTGTCCACAAAGTCAAAAGATGCTTCCAAGTTCAATAAATTGAGCACCAAAATGATCAATTGCACATAAAGCATGGAAGTTTGGTGCACCATAGCAAGAACTATTCAGAAGTGTCTCAGATTTTGATTATTTTTTATATTGTTCCTATTATTAAACAAGTATGTAACAAGTCTAGGAATCACTGAATACAAGCAAATAATACCCAGAAAGATAGCAAATACTACTTTCTCTGGGGAAAGGGTAGATGTAAACCTTCAAAATTCATGCGTAAATTGTCTCTATATTTTGAATCAAAATATATCAGGATTATTTTCTTAACTTTTGAGAAATAAGAAACTATATACCATGATAATTAAAAAGCCAGGATTATCTTTGTATTTCATTAAGTGAATATGATACATATACAAAGATTGAGAAATTGCACAATTATCAAAGGATGCAAATTACCTCCATACCTCTATAGCAGTATTGATTACATATTCCCTGATGTGCCTGCACATAAATTCCCTTGACATCAACCACCAACCAATTCAGTATAAAAGAAAATAACTTGATTTATTGGCAAAAGTAAGAAATTGTACTATAATAAATTAGGCAGTCTGTATAAATAGGTCTTTCGATCTCAACCAGCCTCCTCATTTAATTATAAAGATGAACAGAGATACATAGTGCATGATAAATCAAAACATCTGAATACAGTACAGTGAGTTACTTGAGGATGTTGTTTAGGGCTTTGAATTAGAAAGCTGCAAGGTGGATTTATGCTAAAATACACGGGGAGTTAGGAAATGCATATTTACTGTGTTCAGCAAAAGCCTTTTTTACCACAAAGTAAAGTGGTATATAAAGTAATGTTTTCAAAGTATAGGCAACGTATATGGGCAAATCTGTATTTCTGTGTATAGTATTGTAGATCAAGGCATGTGTAGCATCAGCATTTCGTTTTCAGCTTTCTGTAACCACTTCATTTCAAACAACAGGGACTCACTCAATGCTTCCTATGTCTGCTGTAGCGACCCTCATTGAATTTCCTCATTACCTTCTCAATGCTAATATCCTTTCATTTCACAGTTTTCTGGATGGTTCTATGACCTTCTCTACCGATTTTTTTTCCTGTCTTTTTGGTTCCTTCATAGTCTCTCTTTCGCCTTTCCTCTGTACAACTCGACACCTCCCAGCGCACGGTGACCATCCCTCTCTCTCATTATCCTTTCCACCCCTGCCTCGAAAATCTACTCCTCTTCCTGAAGTTTTCTTTAGTTTTATAACAGATAAAAGCAGTTCATATCGATTAGAGGGATACGTTAAACTGGTAAAGCTATATAGAAGAACAAAGTAACAATAATGATAAAAGTAAAGATAAAAGTCACTTTGCAGAGGTAAGCTGTGAAAGGGCAGTTCCTGGGGGGAAAGTATGTTCTTTATTAGAGGTTAGATAACCTGCTGTTTGCTTCACAACCATTTGTTGAAGTTCACGTACAATCAGGTTTTGCCAGACACCATGCAGTATACTTAGATAACTGAATTTCAGATAAATAAGAAATATATCTATATCTATATATAGGTATATATGTATATATAATATACATATGTCACATGGAACAATAGTATTTGGAACATATGCGTGTATGCTTAGCAAAATATTTGCCTTGTGTGTGTGTATTCCAAATATTATATGGGACACACTTAATATCTTTGTGTGTGTGTGTGCATGTGTGTGTGTGTTGCGGGGGGGAGTGTCTATGTGTGTGTCTGTGTTGCAGATGGTCTCCAACCTACAATGGTTTGACTTAAGATTTTTTGACTTTACAAGGATGTGAAAGTAATATGCATTCAATACAAACCGTATTTTGAATTCTGATTCAAAATTCTTTATAATAACTTTATTATAAATATGCTTTGTGTTAGATAAGTCTGCCCAACTCTAGGCTAATGTGTTCTGAGCACATTTAAGGTAGGCTAGGCTAAGCTATAAAGTTCACGAAATTAGGTGAATTAAATGCATTTTTGATTTAAGATATTTGCAGCATCCAATGGGTTTAATAGGGATGTAAGCTCAGTGTAGGTTAAGAAGCCTGTGTGTGTGTGTATGTGTGTGTGTGTGTGTATGTGTGCATGTGTGCTGTTATTGATCTCAAATTCACATTTAATTGAGAATCCTGTCATTTATTTTTATTTGCTAACTCTAACAACCTTAGATGTCAATTGAATACACCTCCCCGATTATTATGAAGTAAAGGATGTTTAAAATATTAATGGACATCATTATCACTATCATAAAGCCTAGAATATCAGCTGAGCAAGAAAAGAACAGTCTATAGAGCTGAAGTAAACGATACTCTGCCTAATAACGCAGCCTGTAACAAAGTTGATGTGAGGGAACTATTTCTGTTTAGTAACAGTTTAATATCATCAAATAGAACCAGTTGAAAATATTAATAAATGGCCAAAGCCAAGTTCCCAAGACACATTTCTATCATATTTTCTAATGTTTGCAGGCTTATTGGAAATAAAGACTAATCCACCATATTGAGCAAGAGCCACCCTAAGCCACATGTCCAATTGGCCACTCAGTTTATTATTTCATGTCTTTGAAATACTGAGGTAGAATATTATTTTAGTAGAAATATCATTATCTGTGATGAGAGAAATCGCATGTTATGGTACAAGCTCTTCTACTTGCTATTATCTTTTGATCTTAGTTATTCAGATACTATTTCCTGAGTCTCAGATTCCTCATTCCCATTTATATCAAGTGTTCCATTATTGGAATGCTAAACTTATGGGAGTTATTTATATTCTACTGCTCCAGGTCATCGCCAAGGTCTGATTTTTCACACACAAAAAAAATACGGCAACCTCAGGCATAAATGGGTTAGAAATTGACTAAAGCCTCAGCTCTGCTGTGAGGATTAAATAAATAAGTTATTTAAAGAAAATTCAGAAATCAAGAAATTCCTATGAAACAAGTTGTGTACAAATAATTTAACATTATTTTGTGGCTGAATGGGAAAATGCAATTATTAATGCATGATAATATAATTTTAAAGGATAACAGACAAAAGAGATCAACCATTAAAATATTTCTGCTTTGATTTCCCACAAAGCATCAAAATTTAAAGGGTTTAACGTTAAGGATCCTTCTTACATCTTTCCTTTAGTGTATCCAGCTAGAAGGGTTAAATATCTATAGAGAGACCAGTTCACCACATTATTTTTCTAGTTAAAATTTCATATTTTTTATCATGTGTTTATCTCACTTTAATCACTAAATGGTGATACTGAAATATGAGTCAAAAAACCTGAATCCTCGTAAATTGAGAGTATTATGATTTCCTATAGAAGATCAGTGATTCACAATGTCTCCTGGAGTAATCACCTTTTACGTTCTTTGAGGCATTAAAATACCTTGTGGTGTCATTCAGAGGGCACAGAGGGGATTTTGCTTCAATGCAAGCCTAACTCTGGAATGTAGTTAATGAAGGATGGGAAAATGGGAAATTGCTGATGTAAATCTCTAAGAATTTCCTTCCTATTTTCTTAATTCTTCATCCTCTTTCTATTTTTCCTCAGCAATTGTGGTACTTTTTATCACCCTGAGGCGCAGCAAAAAAGAACCCTTGATCATTTCAGAGGAGGATGTACGGGAGAACGTGGTCACCTATGATGACGAGGGAGGTGGAGAGGAAGACACAGAGGCCTTTGACATCACAGCCTTGAGGAATCCTTCTGCTGCTGAGGAGCTCAAGTACCGGAGAGATATCAGACCTGAAGTGAAGCTCACCCCCAGACACCTGACATTATCCACCCTGGAAAGTATAGATGTTCAGGAATTTATTAAGCAAAGACTGGCAGAAGCAGACTTAGACCCTAGCGTTCCCCCTTATGACTCTCTTCAGACTTATGCCTATGAGGGTCAGAGATCAGAAGCTGGGTCTATCAGCTCGCTGGATTCAGCAACGACACAATCAGACCAGGATTATCACTACCTTGGAGACTGGGGACCTGAGTTTAAAAAGTTAGCTGAACTCTATGGAGAAATAGAATCTGAAAGAACAACTTACGGGGTAAATTCTTGCAACTTTGTGGAATTTGCTTCCTGAGTAAGTGGAGATACAACCTCAGCAATGACAAGGAAGACGTGTGGAAACAGTACTTGGAACTGAGCAAACTGGACACAGCTCCTGTAGAAACAAGTGCCCTTTTCATGATCGAAACTGGGTTAATTGGAAGAAAGTCAAATCTGAAAAAAAAAAAAAAAAAAAGACAATACAAAGAAAAAGTTATTGTTCCTTGTGTATATTTTCAATTGCTCAATAAAGTCTGTGGTACTGTTTATTAAGAATACCTGAATTAAGCCAAACAATGATATTTATTTCAATATTTTGTGATTTATTTTTTTCAAAAGCAAAACTAAACAAAAAGGCTCAAGATCACCGATGACTATGACTTATAGGGGTAGTAACACTAAAACAGGAAACTTGCAAAGGTAATTATGACCTCTTTTATCACTTTTTTGGGTGAACCCTTGAGAACCACACTGTTATTGTGACAGATCTCATTAGCCTTGTCTTGTGTTTAAATTACATGAGGTATTTCCACTCTATCATGGACTTGTATGTATCATTTCCCTTTGCCCTCCCCAGTTCTTTTCTCCATATGAAACTGATGGAGCATGGGGATTTGCTGCCTGCACTATAATGTATGCAACTTCAGTGCACCAGTTGTGTGCTGTACTGAGCACGAGACTATGGTCTCTATCCTGTATACCCCCTTTTATTTTAACAGGAGACTCCTATTTTTAAATAAATAGAAAGAAGAGTTTAAGGTATGTTACAAATATCTGATAAGTCAGGGAATGATTTAATTTTAAAACTAGCCACACACCTTATCTTTTACCAAATGTTGGGGAACATTTTTTCCCCTTTTTTCCATTTGTTTTCTTATATATTTCAATCAGCAATTTTGATCATTTCTGTATTTAAAATTGTCAAACATTTTGCTGGCTGGTTTATACTTCAGTCTTATTCACTTATTTTCATCATGAGCAGTCATCAAAAATAGGTACCTCACACAGTAACAATGTAGTCTGAAATATCCTCCAATGAGTGTAAATGTCATAGAATCATAGTTGACTTACTGTTATTTCTTACACAGGTTCAGATTTTCTCCATCTTACTCATAATTAGTTTGGTATCAACAAGGAAAATGTATAGGACTAGGAGCAAAGAAAGAAAAAAAAAGAAGAAGAGGTTTACACTTGTTGTCCTCAGATATGTCCCCAAAAGTCTCTGTGTTCAGGGTCAAACCACAAAGTAGAGATGGCAATGACTTCCCTGCCCACCTCACAGGGTTGTTGTGAGGATTAAATGAGCATCTGTAAAATGCTTTACCAACTGCAAAGTATTCAATTACTTAAACGCTTGCAGATGCTTATCTAATTTTCTAGTTTCATTATCACATAAATATATATTTACATGCATCTCACATAAAATATATTATCAGATAATTTCATGAGCTACTGTTTAAATATATAGTACACAATTCCAATTATTTTAATATTTTCATAAGCTAATTTCTGAGAATTTGGGTGGAGCTTTTTTTTTAAATTGTTTTAGATAATATTTTGTTGTTGTTGCTATTGGTCTTGAAGTAAGAATTTATAGCATAATTGTCCTATTTTCTAAAACTGACCACATCTTTATATTTCAGAAATATTGGAATCCTTAAATACATGAAATAAGAATTATTTGAAAGGGGAGTTTTTCCTTTGCTCTTTAAATTTATCATTATCTAGTGTCCCCAAAAGTTACATTTTCTGTCTGTTTCTACCCATGTGCAAAATTTTGGATTTTACCTCTGTTTGCAATTGCCCTGTGCTATCATATTATAATTTTGAGGTATGGGAAGTAAGTAAGTTTAATTTGAATAATTCTCAAATTGTGTTTTAAGCCTGAGGAATAAAATGTAATTTAAGCTTTTTACAACATTTTAGTTTTCCAGATGCTGCTTTATCCTTTTTTAATCTCATAATGGTGTGTGTTCCAGCATGAAGCTAAATCTGAAGAGACACGGAGGGGTATGGGAGTAACCTCTGGATATACATGCTCTGATGATGCTAATTCTGGATTACATTCACCCTGGAAGGAGGGTAATGCAGGGACCATTATTGTGGGTCCAGGTGCTTTGAATTTTCTCTGCAAAGAGGATCAGGAATGTCAGGTTTTGGAAGTACATGAGGCTGGATAAACTATTGACAGAAAACTATGGAATCACTTATCACTAATATGTTTCAGCACATATTTAAAAAAATTAATAAATTTACAGATGAGGATTTGAAAATTAAAATGTATGTATATATATATTCAACAGTTCAGGTAAACGTTAAGGTCCTCTGCATGGATCTGAATACCAAAATATATCTCTGATTTTGTAAAACTAAGCACTTCAGATCTATCTTCTTTGAATCACGCATTAAAATAACAGGTTGCTTCTAAGCTGCTCTATATCAAATCTAAATAAGAATGCAAAATGGAGCATCTATAGTTCATGTAGATTTTTTTGTAATTTTAACGAAAGCATTCCAAGTACTATTTTTGTATGAACTCTAAAACTAAGCAATTATATCATTATTGTAAGTGTGGATAGCTTCTCATATTTTTTGTTTTGCTTCTTTGAGCCCAAAAAACAGTAAGGACATATAAATGCTGCACAAATTGACCAGAGTCATTGAACACTCAATATCTTACTTAAAAATCTCTGCGTTTATAAGTGTTAGAAAATAGTTCCCTTAGAGTGAAGTGAGCCAAGAATTCGTACGTTGACTTTAAGTTTCACTGGCCACAAATAATCAGATATGAAATTGCACATTGTTAATATGTTCTAGCACATTCTGTAAGCTTTAGTTGCTATTTACAGACATAAATAACATATAGCTTTGAAATAAATTTACTTCCTTTGAATAAGGTACTTGGCTACATACAGACCTTGTACAAAATTTTGGATGCTAAATTAAAAAAAAAATTAATAGTATGATAGTATTTTTATCCAAGGTGTTTCTTAGCAGAATTTATTAATTGAAAATACTCCTTGTGCAAACATCAATAAATTAATAATTTTTGTGGGAATTACTAAAGATCTAAGTAAGATAGTCTTCCTATGACAAATCTGTACAAATACAGATGTGAAGAAGAAATTAAGGAGGAAAAGATAAGGCTCTATATAGAGTTAGGATGTGACTCTATTACAGTATGGTACGAGAAGGAAAATATTCTGAGAGGAATTGAATTCATTTAACCACATAGGTGAAGACACTTATGTGCACATATCTTCTTGAAGAATATTTGGAGGATAAAATTGTATTCAAAACAGAGATTTAGATACTGATGTGATCCAAATATCTGTTGTATACAAAATTGTAGTACCCAGTAAATGAAACACCCAGCTAGGAATTAATGACCTTTGGCTTTTATTTTGTATCCAGCATCAGTCTAATCTTTGAGGATGTCAATTCAATGAAGCTCAGATGTATTTACTGCACAGAGAGCAGACAAAATGATCAGAAATCTGGGTAGAAGAAAGGAAAAGTATTGAGTTCATCTTTTTCAGCAAATGCAACAAGCTTAATCAAAATTAATCATCATTTTCTTACAGAGCTCTACCCATAAGTCTGAATTGATGTCTTCTTTCGAGTTTAACTGAATATATATTTTGGGTATAAAAATTTATCTGGACTCATATCAGAGTCATCAAGAAGTGCCAGTTAACTGAACATGTTAATGGAACATGTTTGAATGCAAAACTTTCGGTGTAAGTCTTTACTTGTCTATTAATGTGGACAGTGCTTGATCAGCTGTTCAACAAATTGGGACTCTAGAGTTGAGTATTACTGAAAGAGGGAAAGTCCCATGTCTCAAGGTCAAATTGTACTTAGCCTCTATGTATGTTATGCCACTGACTTACTTGACTTTCAATTTCATGAATAGGTAAAATCTCAGGATAGTTCTTGGGACATATATGACTCAAATTTGAATTCTCTCTCTCTCTTTCTTTTATCCTTTAGGATTAAAGCCAAATTAAACATTATCTGAAGAAAACAAAACCACTGAAATTTTTAGTTTCTACCTCATCTGCAGAAGTTAAATCTTTTTCCAATATAGGATTAGAAATCTCATAAACCTTGCAGCCAAAAGTAACTCACAACCATTTGGAGATAAAACCAGCACTCCCAGAACCCAGTCAGTTTTTCAGTTTCTAAATACATAAATTTAAAATGAAAATATTTAATGCAGTACTTTTTACCATGTTCCTACTCTTTTAAAGACATATATGCTACTCTGACTTGTGCCAGTGAAAGATGTAGTGATACAATTTTTTAATAAAAGAAGAAATCAGAAAAAAATAACATAGTCTTTGAAGCACTGATGAAAAAATGGGGAAAAGATCTTAGTCAAGGGAGGAATGATTGCATTTATATATTTGCTAAGTTCATGGAAATGAAAGATTTTTGCCCTTCAACACTTCAGAGACATCAAAAACTCTTTTAGTAATAATTCCTTTCTGAAACTCTTAGGTGAAAATGAATAGAGAAAATGGGCATTGAAGTGCTCTTAGAATTCTATCCATGAGAAAGACATGTAAATTTTATGGATTCTAATGGGTTCATCAGATGGTTTAGTGTTATTGCTGACCAATACTAACTTTGAAAAATTTTAAATGGGTCATAATAGTTAGTGTTACCCTAATAATTGTATCAAGGCCATTTTTCTTATGTCAAAAATCATCAAATTCTTATCCTAAATTATCTCCTGGCAATTTCAAAATGCCATCTAAAATGCCTTAGTTTCAAGCAGAAATTAGTACACCCTAACATTTATTAATGGAGCAAGGTATTCTAAACATGCACCAGATGCAAGACACTGTTTGAGACATTACAGAAGGATGTTTAAAAAAAGAGTCCTGTTGACAGTTGTCATCATCAATGAAATTAAAGTGTCATTTAAGAGAAATGATAGAATGTATAAATTAAAAAAAAAAAAAAGAGTTACAACCGGCATGTAAAAAGCTCTGAACAATGCAATTTGAAGCAAAAAGTGGCAAAAAGTATTCTAAAACAGATAGGAACAATGAAATGAAAAGTTGCAGGAACATATTAAAGCTGTGTGAGTAATGTGCTACGCTTCTATTCTGTAGGACTAGGGAGAGATGGCAGGAGGAGGTCAGAACCAAGGGGACAGTTTAATCAAATATCCAAATACAGATTATTTGATATGGACTAGAGGATTCCTGCACGGAAATTATGTGAGATGTTAAGAGAAGTTGGATTGAGATTTTAGATAGAATAAAGCTCATTCTTTAGCCAATGTCATTGGGTTTATTTTACCACCAGTCAGGAAGCTGACCGTGGATGTCTGTTTTAGAAAACTGCATTTTTCATTAATGTCTACCTGTCAGTAACAATATATTAAAGAAAGAGTCTAGAGTTATGTGTACCTACAGAGGAAATATTAGACTATTTTAATTATTTCAAAAAAATAATTACCTATTTTAGAAACACACTTAGAGAAGTGTTTTTAACTTCTCCTGGTATAGGCAGTTATTATACATTTCAGGTTAGACTGTTGGATTCACAGAATTTTATTAATTTATTCATCCTAACAAAAATAAAATGAAGACAAGAGAAATACTTTTAAGAACAACATTTATTCCTATAAATTTATTCTTAACTGGATAAATGTGTCTATTTTCTATAATCATTGTTTTAGATATAAACATATTTTTGAAATAAAAAAAAAATTCATACACCAAAGACCAAATTGATGCCTTAGTGTAACTATATCAGTTATTTTAAATAAATTATGTTTAATGCATAGCAACACAAATATCACCTACTCTAGTGTTTTGTAATATAATAATTTGCATTCAGATTTATTTTCAAAAAGCATCAATCGTACAATATGAAGATGCAATGATACACGTATACTTAGCCTGAAATCCCAACTTTTATGGTTTTTTCTCACCTTTTTTCTTTCATTTTTACATGTTTGCTTTTTACAACCTTTGAAAGCTATGTTTGAACATTTTCCATTATTCATGTATTTTTCGAAACAAATTCAAGAAAATGTTTTTCAGAAATAGAAAATAGTCATCATGTTGTTTTCAGAGTTTTTATTTTTCAACTCAGTTTCTTACCCTTTGTCACTAATCATGTTCTTCCTCACCAAAAAGTAATAAAATATTTACATTCACAAAAATGCTCTGTGACAGTCACTTTCCTGTGAGCCTGAGATTTTCTTTCATGATGTAGCTTGGCTTTGCAGCTTTTGCAACAATGTATATTTCTAATCTTCTGAAAATCGTCCTGCTTTTAGTCTTCCAAAGATAACTGTGGGGAAGTTTTATTCATATGAGATTTATATTTTGCATGAAATTTTAATAAAATGGCTTTTATGATCCATTTCATAAGCCATCAAAATTATCACTGAAATTAAAATAGTCCTTTACTCTTTATAAAACATTTTGAATACTATGTTATAAAAAGTTTAATTTACAACTATAACTTCAAAAAGTATTTAAGTTTACAGATACCCTTTTCTGTACATAGAAGAAAATTTGGAAACTTGTTTCTTCAGGAGTACTAACACTGAATAAATTTCCCAAGTTTTATCACCTAAGTGATATTTTCTCTTTTCCATTGCACATAAATTTTACAACACAGCACACAATTATTAGTAGATGACTTTTGATACACCAATAAAATACCACAATTTAGAAATAACTTTAAAACTGTATATTGAGTTCAGGAGTTCAAGACCAGCCTGGGCAACAAAGTGAGAAAAGATTTACAAATTAGCTGGATGTGGTGCTGCATGCCTGTAATCCCAGCTACCTGGCAGACTGACGCAGCAGGGATGCCTGAGTCCAGGATGCTGAGGCCACAGTGAGCAGTGATCACAGCACTGCACTCCAGCCTGGGCAACAGAGCAAGACCCTGTCCCCAAAAAGATAACCAAAACCAAAACAACAATAAAAAAAACTATATTTAATTTTGATTGAGGTACAATGCAAAACCTTCTTCTAATTTTTATAGAGGTGAATTCTCCCCAGAATATTATTTCCAGGCTGTGGAAAGAAATCTCCTCACCTGTGCCTCCCATGTATCTTTATCGCTACCTTCTTTCACTTGCCGAGCCTTAAGTTAGTGGCCCCCCTTGCCATTGGCTGTCTCAGTTTCAGTTTTAGAGAATGAATGAATACCAAAAAGTGACATGCTTTACTAGGACAAACAGTTTTTGAAAAAAGCAGGTTAAGATTCAGCTTCTTGATTCCAATCAGTGTCCTGAATTAAAAAATGGAATGGGACAATATTAATAGAAATAATTTCTACCTAACTGAATGGGAATGTAAGGAAACACAGGTATGGGAGTCTGAGCTTCAGAACTTGTAGTCTAGAATCTGTGACTGTAACTAATTGCATAGCTTTAAATGTTAGTTTAAACACTGTATACACTCCCCTTCAATTTAATATAGAAATAATATCTTTGTATTGACCTCACAAGGTTGTTATGAATATCAGATATATTCACAATTGTCTGTGTAAAGCACAGAAAAAAGTAAAGGTTTTGGCAAATTAAGTAACTATATTATTATGGTTTATTTATTGCTCCCTTAATCTTTCCCAGCCTAAATAAATTGTTACTTTGGTAATATTTAACAAGTAATCAATTTGCTGAAAAGTTTGAACATAGACTAAGCATTTTCTATACAGATAAGCAAAGAAAACAAGCCATTCCAGGATTAGGTGATTCGATTCATCTTTTCACCATACTAAGGACAAAGGAAAGTATAAATTTTACAATTATATTATATGTAGTGGATGTCCTTCAAAGTAAGAAAAATCTAAATATAAAATTAGACAGAATTGTGTTGTGAATTATGCTCTTTACATTTCATCTCTTTTTTAGCATCTATATAAAAATCAGTTCCACTTGAGATAATTATTTAAAAGCAAATAAAAATTCATTCTTGTGACTCTTTCAGAAAAAAATATATATATAATTGAGCTGGGCCAGGCAGCTCATGCCTGTAATCCCAGCACATTGGGAAGCTGAGGTGGGAGGATTTCTTGAGCCCAGGAATATGAGACCAGACGGGGCAATGTAGTAAGACCCTGTTTCTCCAAATTTTCTTTTAAAGTAGTTGAGTGTTGTGGTGCATGCCTGTAGTTCCAGCTACTCAGAAGCCTCAGGCAGGAGGGTGGCTTGAGCCCAGGAAATCAGGGCTGCAGTGAGCCATGATTGCACCACCACACGTTAGCCTGGGTGGCAGAGTGAGACCTTGAGACCATGTCTCAAAAAAAAAAAAGAAAAAAAAGAAAAATATTATTGAAATGTTTACAGCAATAATATTTGGGAATAGATTAAAACTCTAAATATTAAAGAGAAAAGTCACTAACATAGTCATGAAGTACATTTTGCATGTTCAAGGAAACAATTCTATATCATTTGTGTGTGTTCTTCAGTTTTAATCAAATAAATATGTTTCTATTTTAAACAGCATTTGGACACAATAAAAATGGTTTCAGATACATTTCTTCACCTGCCAAGCAATAAAACTTCATATTGCACATATCGAAAAAGAAATAATTTGTTTTCATAGAACATAGCTTTGTTTTGATGAAGTACATTTCGTTAGCACACAGTGACTTAAGGCAGGTCTTATCAGAAATAAGATTATATTTTTTGAAGAAAATTCTGCTTTTCTCTATAGCTAAACCATACACTAGCCCCTCTCTGATAAATGACAGCGTAACCTTGTTTACCAAAAAGGCAGAAATCACTAGGTAAGTAAAATAACAGAATTTCACGTTTGCCTTTAACCTTTTCAAATCTTTTGTTTCAATGAACAACTTTGACGTTTACACGTCTTCCTAGTTTCCACTGAAGTCTGCTTCACTAGCTTTTTTAATTTCAGTTAGTGAAAGAATTGTTCTGTCAAATTCTTATTCAGCCTTTATCCCAAGAAGACCAATGAAGATGTTTTAAAAAAAGTGACTTAGAAAAAAATCAGAGTATTGGTGACATTGCACAGTTTTCTAAGAGAATCACTCCCTGGTGTGTTTAATAACTTAGTTTTACCAGTGGTTTCTTAACGGGGACCAAGAGTCTAGCTAGGTTATACTTAATTCCTTGAGGAACAAATTTTAAAATAACGTAACTGAATTTTTATCCTCAACATAAAGGTTAGACAATATTATTTATCATAAAATAGACCATGACGGTAGAGAGAGAGAGAAGTAAATAAAGAATTGTTTTCTAAAACTCTAGGGACTATTAGGGTCACAGCAAGGCAAGCTCATAGACCCCCCTCCCCTTGCTCCCGTGCTAAGCTGAGCTCACAACAAAAACAGCCTCATGCCTTGCAAATAGGACACCTGAGTTCCAGGATGTGGTCGTGCCCAGCTCTTGAACCCAGGATGGTGACCCAATTAAGCAGAATGTTAGAGCCTAAGAACCAAGATGCTGTTTTTCTTAGACTAGCACCCAGCTACCTGGAACCTCCCTATGTAACCCCCATAGTCCATAAGCCAGGATGCTGCCTTCACTGCCTATGGTGAACAGCCAGCCTAGCAGGTTGAAATAAACTTGCTAAACCATAGGACCCTGGGTCAGCCTCTTCATCCTTTTCGTCAACCTTACAGGGACCATACCTGGAAGTTTAAAGCCACGGGTACAGAAAATGAGGTTAGAAAATTTCAGGTTGAAGAGTTTTGTTTTGTTTCGATTTGGTTTGTTTTGGTGGTGGTTGTTTTCAAATGGCACTGGGGACACTGAATTCCTTTCTGTCAGTGACACTTGTAAATAAGAACACATGTCTACCACTAGGAGCAGAGATCAGCAGAGGCCAGTTTGGCCAGTCAAATGAGAAAAGGGACATAAAAAGACCAAACAGTTGAAACATGAAAATAAATGCTTCTATATTACTCAAATTATTGCAACCAAACATTTAGTCAATTGAGACTAAATGATTAATAGCAGTCATTTTCTGTATGACCTTTAGAAAACAAACACTTGGTAACAGGAAAAGAGACTTAGTATGGGTTTCTTCTTAGGAAAGTTCAGTCATTGGTTTTTCAGATCGAAATCAATCGGCAGGAGTGGGCGGGCATGGTGGCTTATGCTTGTAATCCCAGCATTTTGGGAAGCCAAGGCAGGTGGATCATGAGATCGAGACCATCCTGGCTAACATGGTGAAACCCTGTCTCTATTAAAAATACAAAAATTAGCTGGGCAGGGTTATGGGCACCTGTAATCTCAGCTTACTTGGGAGGCTGAGGCAGGAGAATCTCTTGAAACTGGGAGGCAGAAGTTGCAATGAGCCAAGATCATGCCACTGCACTCCAGCCTGGGCGACAGAGCAAGACTCTGTCTCAAAAAAAAAAAAAGAAAAGAAAAGAAATCGGCGGGAGAAATAAAATTACCCTGTGGAGGAAAAATTTCAGGTATCAAAACCGAAGTAGTATAGGAAGAATAAATCATCAGTCTGAGGACATACAGCTAGATCTGAAGTTCAGGTCATAGCTTCTGATAGAAAACATGCTAAGGCAAGCGTAGAAACAATAGCAAAGATTACCAGTCCCATATGAGTATTGGATGCATCCCACGTGAAGTTGCCATGAAATATATATATATATAAATTCCTGAGAACATTAAGCTTTCCTAGGAAAAGACAGTTAAAAAGTTTCAACCCTGGGTCATAAGTACCCTAAGATATTTCAAAATATTTTAAGCTAGAAAAGTAGCAGTAGATAAACCCTATCACGATTAAAAAGGTATGAAAAAAATTACCTCTCAGGTTTTCATTTTCTTCTAGATTCTGCATCATACCTAATCTATGTAAGAATTTTCACAAACTGGGTGATGTTTGAGTGTTTATTATACTTAGATGTTCATTATTAGTTATGGTATAATAACATGGTGTTATTATAGAGTCCCTGTAATCCTTCCAAGGAATTCTCAAACTTAAATTGGGATTATTATTTATCAGAAGCATGTATTATCATAAAGCATGATACCAAAGCATGGCTGCTGCTGGATTTATTGTCAGTGCAGTCATTGAGTTCCACAGAGAAAAGAAGAACGTTCCACTGAGAAAGGAGAAAAGAAGAAACTGTCTTTAGAGGAAAAACAAACAAACAAACAAACAGAAACTACTACCATTGCTGAAAATCAGATTAAATAGTTTAATTCTTTAGTCATTGAATACATTTAAATTTTATAACTAATTATTTATGCATGTATGGATTAAGAAAAATAAAATAATATATTTGAATTTCCCTTTAAGCATATCCTTAACTGTATTAACTTCTATTCTCCCAGAGGTAGCCACTCTTTTGAATTTTGCTTTTGTTTACAACTTCTGCAATATGTATTTTTGCACTGTATTTCAAGTCAATCATAATTTAGGCATTCTTCTGTGATTTTATTTTTCTTAATCTCTTTTGAATTCTCAAATATTTTGTCTTTATTTGAAGCATTTATTTCAGGATCTCATACACTAGTATTAGTCAGTCATCTGCTGCTATTGAGAGTTCTCAGGAATCTCCCAGCATATTGTGATTTTTGTCATATTTGATCTTATTTTTACAATCTTAATTTTTAAATTATTTTTAAGGATAGTGATATCCTTTTAATTTCATTTTGTTTCTTACTTTGTTTTGGATATTTCTTGCTATAATGTTTTATATGACATATTTGGAAATCATAGCTTTAACTTTATAAAAAATATACAACGGCAATCTTGTAACATGTATACTTTCCTCAATGAAGATGAAAAATGAATAAAAATAATTATTTGTTGGCATAAATTTCAAAACATTTTATAAAAATTATTCTCCTAACAACTTATACTGTCCTGTAGCCAATATTTAATTCTGATTTGTTCATATGTAAGCATTATCTAAGCTTTCACAATACTTAGCTTATATTTAACACTATGTTGGCCATTTTCTTTACCAAAAAGTTCATTGAATCTTAAATATATTCCTGAGTTCAATTTTCTGAGAAGATTTTTGTTGTTGATAATTTATCTTTGACTCATGTTCAATATGTCTTAATTTTGCTGTGATTTTTAGAAACAAGGTTTTACTTTTTTTCTAGCTAGGGAATGTACTGACCTCAAAATGTTTATGTAATATTTCTGTGTTTTTGCTTCTATTGCTCCTGACTAGAAGTGAGTTAGCACTCAACTTGGCTTTTTTTGTTTCTTTTTTGTAGTAACTTGTTCTTTTCTGACTGTTTTAAACTTCATTTTTGTTTTTGGTGTTCCTGAATTATAAATTTCAAATTTTTAATATCATGTATCTACCTGTAAATGTTTTTGTATTTATAACTTTGGGGACCTGCCATGGTTCTTGAATTTGAGAATTTATTACTTTCATTTATATAAAAGTATTCACTATTATATTTTCCTGTATTGGCTTATTTATATTTCTTATATCTTACCTTCTTGTATTTTAGATTTCATTTTCACATCCCAGTGTCTTAACTACTCTTTAATACTGTGTTTATATTTTATCTATCTGTTCTACATTCCTGATAATGTTTTCCAATTTTTCCCTTAGTTCATTAATGTTTATTGATATGTGAGGGTAACCATTTTTGTTTACCCGCTCTGAAAGCCATCCTTTGAATTCTCATTTCTATTACTACATTATTTATTTTGAGAATTATTTTACGATATTCTCACAGTTGATTTGTCATTTTTATTTAAATAAACTATTTTTAGAACACTTTTTAGATTTATAGAAAACTTGTGAAACATTATGAAAAGTTCTCATATATCTCACACTCTGGTTCTTCTGTTGCTCTAAATGGAATGCTGTACCTTCCACAGATTCATATGCTGGAGCCGTAAGCCCCAAGGTGATGCTATTTGGAGATGAAGCATTTGGGGGTAATTAGGTTTAGATGAGTTAATGCAGGTAGAGCCCTAGGATGGGACTAGTGTCCTTATAAAAGAGGAGATAGACCATCTACCATATTTTCCTCTATCCCTCTCTCCCCCCTCTTTCTCTTTCTCTACCATGTGAGGATACATTAATGAAAAATCAGGCATTTCCAAGCCAGGAAGAAGGCCCTCACCAAGAACTAAATTTTGGCATCTTAATCTTAGACTTCCAGGCTCTAAACGTGTAAGAAAATAAATCTATATTGTTTAAGCCATCCAGTCTATGGTATATTGTTATGACAACCCAAGCCGACTAATACACCTATTATAGATTGAGAATTCCTTATCTGAAACAGCTAGGACCAGAGATTTTCAGATACCAGACATTTTTTCTTATTTTGGAGTATTTCACATACATAATAAGATACTTTGGGAGGGGGCTCAAGTCTAATATAAAATAAATTTATGCTTCACATATACCTTATACACATAGCCTGAAAGTCATTTTATAAAATATTTTAAATAATTTTGTTCATGAAACAAAGTGTATGTACACTGAACCATCAGAAAACAAAGGTGTAACTATATCAGTTACTCATGTGGGCCATAGTTTATCTTTCTGCTTCCCAAGGTCATATACAGTGGGCATTCCAACACCAAACTCTCATGAAAGATGTTTCACATGGCCACATTTTCCTGTTTCTCCAACGGCTTGACTTTCTGTGCTATAAACATAAACGCTGACTTTCTGTTGTCACTGTTATGCACAGGGGTATCTGAATGCTTTCTTAACATTTTCAACAATATTTCTATACCATAAAGCAGTGAGCAAGAAAAGCAAAACAAAACAAAAAAAATCAAAACATACACACACACACACACACACACACACACACACACACACACAAACACACACACGCACACAAATTCCTTCACCACAACCATACAGTGAGTAATGCACATAGGTCTTGGCCCCATGTGGGACATTATGGAAAATCTGCCTTTCACACCCCAGGGCTGTACATGTGCCCTTTGTGATTGAGCATTTCTGTGACTACTTGTGTGTACGCAAAAAGGTAAATTACAGCTGAAGGGAGCTGGGAGGGATTTCTTTTTCTCTTGGGGATGCTGAGTAAACTGCATGTTTTAGGCCTGAATTTTTACTGTAACCCATTATGTGAAATCAGTTTTGAATTTTTCTACTTGTAGCGTTATGTGGGTGCTCAAAAGTTCTGGATCTGGAAGCATTTTTAATTTCAAATTTTTAAATTTGAAATGCTCAACTTGCCTTAGCATTTTATAGTAATATGGTTCCTTTGTCATAATTGATGAGAAAATATTGGTGTACTATGTTGAGCTAAGGTCTGTATGTTACTTTCATTTTCTTAATTTCTACCTAATGAACTTTTTTTTTTTTTTTTTGAGATAGTCTCACTCTGTCACCCGGGTTAGAGAGCAGTGGCACAGTCTCGGCTCACTGCAACCTCCGCCTCCCGGGTTCAAGAGATTCTCCTGCCTCAGCCTCCTGACTAGCTGGGACTACAGGTGGAGGTGAAAGTGTGTCATTGTGCATTGGCTGGACATCTGACCTCACAGTCTTTGGCTTTCATTGATTTGCTGATTTACATTTGGCATGTGCAGGAAGCAGGAAAGGGGAAGAATTACAGAAGTTGAACAAAGGCAGTAAATTATTTAGTGATAGCAGTACTTCCAAGGACAAGGGTTGGGGTCTGGATTGCACAAATGTGGAGTATGAGACTCAGAGCAGGTCTCTTGGCAGCAGGAAAACTTTTTTTTGCAAATTTTTCAAGGCTTATTGATAACATAGGCCCCAGTTACAGAGAGGGGAGTTATTTTCTCAGTCCTTGGGCCCCGCTGTGGTCAGGCCAGTGGTGTCAGTGAACCACCCGACTGCTGATTTTAGCTTTGTGCTATTTTATCTTCCCTCTCCCTTTTCTAACAGAAGACAGGCAAAAGAGAGCGGGTCTCCTGGACATACATGACTTAACCACAGTTAATAGTGACCTTGAGTGCCTGGCTAAGGTAGTGCTTAACAGGTGTTTCTGCGGCAAATTTACTCTTTTATGACTTTCCATACTATATTGTTAGGAAGGAAGACCATATTGATCAGGTAGGGAGTTATACTCTACATTCTTGAAGATAAAGGAGATACATTATTTGGAATCCTTCTTTATGAGAATTTGTCTCTTCTTTCCCATGTATTTATATATTCAGTCATTTATATCAGCAAAGTTTTATGATATTTACTTTATGATTTGTGTTGTATTCCAATACTATTTATTTTGTCCCTCAAATTGTTCCATCTTTGATCATCAGTTCTCTTTCAATAGGCTCCTGTGTGCTTTTGGCCTTCCACCAATGATGTGTGTTTGTTTTTGTTGTGAAGAAATTTTGAGTAAAATTTTTATTGTGGTTCTACGGAATGTTCCAGACTCATCTCATATATATCATATATATCCTATTTCTGTAGTAGCATTAGAACTTTCTCCAAGGACTCTTTTATTGTAAAAATATTACCAGAAACCAGTATTTGGGTGTTAGGTATTATTTTTTTTTTTTTTTTTTTTTTTTTTTTTACGTTTTGAGATAGAGTCTCACTCTGTAACCCAGGTGGAAAATCTATTTACTGCAACCTCCTCTTCCCTGTTCAAGCAATTCTCATGCCTCAGCCTCCTGAGTAGCTGGTACTACAGATGCACATGACCGCGCATGGCTAATTTTTGTATTTTTAGTAGAGAAGGGATTTCCCCACAATGGCCAGGCTGGTCTTGAACTCCTGACCTCAAGTGATCTGCCCACTTCAGCCCCCAAAGTGCTGGGATTACAGTCGTGAGCCATCACTCCCAGCTGCAATGTGTTCTCTTTCCTACTGTAATTCTATTGCTGCACAGCCTCCAAGTGTCAGAGAAAAAAAAAGTACATGCAAATGATAATGTACTTATATACACACATACATAAATATATGTATATGTAACCATTTCTATCTATAGTAAGGCAAAGATAAGTTAACATTGTTGTCTCAACTCGAATCCAATATCACATGGATCAGTCTATCCTCCTGCCTTACTTATCTATAAACTCCCCTTCCTATAATGAGAAATCTGACTTCCATCATAGCCATTCATTTCCTTAACAGTTTAATTCCAGTATACTGTAATATCATGAATAGCAATATCATGATTGTTAACATCTATCTCTGTAGAAAACAACTTTATTATCCAGAGTACAAGGCTTAATGCAGTATCTTTTGCCTTTTGTCTTACAAAACTCAAATCTTTCCCATGACACTTAGGTCAGCCAGCAAATTCCATCCCCTTAAGCCTCAGTAAGTTTGCTTCATACATTTAAAATACATTTAGTTTATCTAGTCTGCATTCTATCCATGGATTCTTTGAACTTCCTAAATGGATTTTGTAACTAGCATCTTATTGACATTGGCACTTTGTGCTGTGAACTTCTATAGGTTTTGACAAATATATGGCATTATATACCTACCATTAGAGTATTACACATTATAGTTAGACTGTACTGAAAATACTGTGTTTCACCTGGTAAACACCTCTCCCTGGAACCCTGGCAACCAGTGATATTTTTTCCCTACCTCTGTGGTTTTGCCTTTTCCAGAATGTTACATAATTGGAATAATAAAATTTTGAGTCTTTTCAGACTGGCTTCTTTTATCTAGTAATATATTTTCCATGAATTTTTTCATGGTTTGATAACACATTTCTTTCTCCAATCAAATATTCCACTGTATGGGTGTAGCACCATTTATAGAAGATTTGGTTTGATTCCAGTGCTTGAAGACTATGAATAAAAGCTGCCATAAGAATTTGCATTAAGATTTTTGTGTGGACATAAGTTTTCAGATCAGCTGGGCAAATATCTAGGAGCTGGATTGTTAGACTGCATTGGAAAATTATGCTTAGCTGTCAAACTGTCACTATCTTCCAAAGTGGCTGTGCCAATTTACATTCTGACCAGAAATAAGTAAGAGATTCCTTACTCCTGATTATGGACAGAATTGTGTATTTTGTTTGCTGATTAATTTTTGGCTGTTTATGTAAGTGTGTAATGGTATCTTCTTGTTTCAATTTATATTTCTGCAATGACAATGACATTGAGTATCTTTTCATGTGCTTTTCTGCATGTCTTTTCATTTTTCTTTTGTATATTCATTGGTGAAATATCTGTCCAAAATTTTGCCCATCTTTTACAATTGGGTTATTGTTTTCCTATTGTTGAGTTTTAAACATCTTTTCAATGTTTCAAGTACAAATCTTTATCAGATATATATTTTCCAAATATTTTTCCCAATCTGTGCCTTTTATTTTGTTCACAATGCTGTCCACAGAGCAGAAGTTTTAACTAAAACTAAGTTCAGATTATTAGTGTTTTCTTTCGTGGATTGTGCATTTTAAAAAATAAAAATAAAATAAAAATGCATTGTCAAACTCATAGTAACCAATATTTTCTCTTATTCTAAATATTTTATAGTTATTCATTTTATAGCTAGGCCTATAATTTATTTTGCGTTAACTTAGTAATGGGTATAAATCTGTGTCAAGATTCATCTTCATTTTGGTTTTTAATATAAACTTTAGAATCAGTTTGTACTTATCTACAGAATGGTTTACAAGGACTGAGGGCAGGATATGTTGAATTTCGATGTCAATTTGGCAAGAATTAAAATTTTCAAAAAAGATTGAGTTCCCCAATTCATAAACACAGAATCTCTCCATTTATTTAGATCTTTAATTTCATTCATCAGAGTTTTGTATTATTTATATTTGGTATAGAAATTATGGTCTGAATGTTTATGTTACCCAAAACTAACATGTTGAAACTTAATCACCAGTATGATGGCATTATCAGATGGGAAGTAACTAGGTCATGAGGGCAGAGCTGTCATTAATGGAATTAACACCCTTATTAAAGAAGCCCTGGAAAGCTTCTTTGCCACTTCCTCCATGTTGGAACCCAGTGAACAGGCATTATCTGTGAATCATAAACCTGTCTCACATGGGAAACTGAGTCTGCTGGTGCTTTGATCTTGGACTTCCAGACTTCAGAACTGTAAGAGATAGATTTTCATTGTCATATTTTTATTATTATAGTTTTACACTTATTATACTATGTTAATTTATAATTGTTTTAATTTTTGATATTTAAAAAGTTCTATACAAATGATACAATCGACATTCTTTTAAATAGTGTGTGGATATGCAAGAAAATGTATTATGTGTCCAAAAAATGTGGTGTCTTATATATCTAAAGTGGCTGGTTGTATAATAAAAAAAAAAATACTGTTTCTTCTCATTAATGACCTTAAAGGGTAATCTGTTGAATTCCAGTTTTTAATAATTTAGGTAAGAATTGTGAAACTAAATATTTTCTTTTTTTTTAAGTTTTCATTACTTAATCATTTTTTCTGGCAGCTCATCCACTTTTCTTTAATTCAGGACACTTATTAAAAAATCCTAAGTTTGCATTGCTTTTCCCAATTTAACTTTCTCAAATTAAAGCGCTATTTCTCCATTTTGTGGGTCTCGTCTTCTACTATTTGTTTAACTGTTTCTCTCTTTCATCTGTTCTCTTTCTTATCACAGCAATATTTTGACTAGCATTTATGTGTTGTTGGAACCCTTATTCATTCATGGTTCCTATTCTTTTGAATTCTTTTTGAGGTGGTAAATATTTCTGTTTTGTATCATAGGTCACTAATCTGGAGATATAGTAACTATCCACCCTCTAAATTTATCTACTTGCGCTGTACTTTTCGTTATTGATTTGTAGCTCTAGACGTATGTGATTCTGTTTACATTTTCTTACATTATCAAAATCATTTACATTCAAATATAGATTCTTCAAAATAAATTTCTTGGTTCAGGCATCATAGTTAGTTCTTCCTTAATACTAGTGCTATCCAATACAAACACAATATGAAAAAAGATGTTAGATAATTTTATAAATGTGGACATATACATTTATTGGAAGATGAGTAATTTTTCCATTAAAAATCAGTAAAGAGAAACAGAAAAATGTAATTTTATATTTTATTTTATTTTATTTAGCACAATATATCAAAAATAGTATCACTTCAATATGCAATCAATAAAAAATTAATAGGATATCAATTTTATTTTTGCTATACTTTTAAAACTTGCTGTATGTTTTACATTTAAAGAACATCTCACTTGGTTACCAAATTTTCATCAGTCTTTGGTTATCAAATTTTGGTCAGTCTTTGGTTACCAAATTTTCACCAGTTATAATTTAACAATAGTTGGCTGCCTTAATATGTTATTTCACAATTTTCTTTATGTTTAGTCCTGGTTCTTAGAAAACACAAAGGTTAGAATGCAAAAATTTTCCTAGCCCTCTGCTAGTCCTACAATAAGGCAGACCTCAGCTGATCCATTTAATTTCTTTCTCTTCAGCTTATTTGGGGCCAGAGATAGCAGAGATTATGACAGGAAACCAATATATTGGCTCCCTTAGGGCCAAGCTATGAAAAGATGCATATACACACAGAAGGATGATAATCTTAAAAAAGATAAAAGGAGAATTTTATGTACTTCAGCAGTCTTCCATAATAAAAAACTTTCAGGAAACCAGTAACAGAAAATATATAACATAATAAAACCTCTTCACTAAAAATTAAAGTAAAAACTCTCATTTTAATTGTGAATTCTATTAGGAAAGTGAGTGGGACACTCATTGTTGAGTCTGCTATTTAATATACAGAAGGTATGATCAGATAAAAAAAGAAAAATAGTAAGAATTGAAGGGAAAAAAGTCTTTGTTTGAGATCATTTCATTTTCCAAGTAAAACATCTGAGCAAATCTAGAAACAATTTATTAATGGAAAAAATAGAGTAGTAGTATTGCTAGACTCAAGTTTACTGGGGATGAATGAGTACTTTTATGAAAACAACAATTTTGAGTGTAGTACTATTAAAAGAAGGTATCATTCTAAACAGAAACAATAATTCTCAGACCTTTTGTCTACATTGCCTGGAATATGGATTCATCATTTGACAATTAATGTTTGAATTCTGCATACACGTGATCTTCAACAAGTAATTAAAGCAATCAAAATTAATGGGCAGATAATTCTATATCATAATGCATAGAAAGAAAACACTGGGGGCATTGTATGCCTGAAGTAGGCACATAGTCAACTGCCACATTTTTTCTTTGTTTTTTAAACAGTTTTTTGTTTTTGTTTTTTATAAAATGTGATTAACCCCTTAGCAATATTTTTATCCCATTAGGTTTGGCAATTAGTTGTGAACACTGCTTTGACAGAAAGAGAGGCTCTATTCCTTCTCTTCTTAAATGATGGATAAATTAATGTTTTCTTCTTTGAATCCACAGCTTCAAATGTTGTCTTGACATCGCAACATAGCAAAAAATAAAATAAAAATATACAATGATTATCTGATACTTTATGTATACTATATCATAGTATTATTCAATAAAATATTCACCAAGACTTGAAATTTCTATAGTCCATGCTTTCCAATATAGCAGCCATGAGTCACATATAACTATTGTACAAACCACAAACTGAATTTTCAGTATCATTTAATTTTAACTGACATGAATTTACATAGTCATGTTTGTGGCTAGTGGCTATCCTGTTAAATAGTGTAGTTATAGATTAACATAGCTATTAAAATGTATCTTTTATTGTATTCTGTATTTAGACATTAATATACTGTAAAAATGTGTCCTCCAGTGAGCTTTAAGGAAATAATTATATTATTCATAGATCAAAAGGAGAAAGTTTATTCTTTCCAACTAAAATAGATTGAGCTTGAATATTGTATTCTCTGTGTGCTCTTACACAGGTTCCCTAAATAAATGAGCCAATAAACTCTTTAAGGACAAACAATAATAATTTTATTTACTAGGAAAGGAGAACCAGTGTGTCCTCATTCAGAGTATATACAGATTAAGAATTAAAAGAAATCATTTAGGTTAAAGCAAAATAAATGTAGTTATGTTTTGTTTTTGTTTGTTCATTTTCTCCAACACTCATTGCTGTTAGAACGTCAACTTCACTTGGTTCCACCTGGTTAGAGATTTTTTTTTAAATTTACAAATGGATTGAGACATATAAGATATAAAATAATGTTCACATATTCAAAATGCTCATTTTTATAAGTTTTGACATATGCACGTATTCTTAAAACTACTACCGCAATCAAAATGTCAAAATATTTTACTAAAGTTTAGCCATACATTTGCCAGAACGTGAACTGAAGTGGGAAGTCAGATATTTTACAATTTTACAATTCTTTCAATATAAGGTAGTGAATTTCTTCACTATCAACAGAAAATAATGTCAGGAAATAATATATCCACAGTTATAGTTAAAATCCAACTCTTGGAATAATTACAAAATTACTACAGCATATGGAAGAGTTAGAAATCCATTGTCAACCAATGCTAATTTCATTTAGATGTCATACCCCATCTTCACAGTGAGCTTATGCTACATGAGCCTTTGGAGAATAGCATTCAAGGTACTTCAATTATGACAGGTAAGAAACTTGGCTCCTTGGAAAAATAAATCAAATTTATATGAAACGTCATTTTATGTGATTTCAAGGATTGAGAATAATTAATCCACAAGTGCTTGGAAAATACTTATTCTGAAGGAAAATGGGATACCATAAGAGTGGAAGTACACAGTGAGAAATGTTATGCTGTAGACTTCTGTGGAGAATCACATATAATTTGTTAAAATTCACTAAAATTTTTATTGAATAAATGCGTGTATATTATATGAGTGTAAATATTTATATAAAAGGTCTCTAATACATACATGTATATTAGAGATTGCTCTAATGATTCTCTATTTCATGTCTTTCCAGGAACCCAGTTACTTCTGTCCCTTATTTTACAAAACATTAGGTTATAACCAGTTAAATAAAATGTCATATAATCATTATAGCAAAAATCATAACATTTTTTCTAGCTCCTTGCCACTTCCCAAATTATTTTTAATTAACAGCTATTGAAGTAGGCAAAAAATTGTGCTTGTTTTTAATTTTGCAAGAGGAAACTGAAAGTCAAGAATGAAAGAAATGCTCACTTTTTAACAATGCTTCCACTAGAGAAAAACACTTTCAGGCTGGGCGCGGTGGCTCACACCTGTAATCACAGCACTTTGGCAGATCATGAGGTCAGAAGTTCAAGACCATCCTGACCAACATGGTGAAACCCATCTCTACCAAAAATACAAAAAATAGCAGGGTGTGGTGGCACATGCCTGTAACCCCAGCTACTTGAAGGCTGAAGCTGAAGAATTGCTTGAACCTGGTAGGTGGAGGTTGTGGTGAGCCGAGATCCTGCCATTGCACTCCAGCCTGGGCAGCAAGAACAAAACTTCATCTCAAAAAACCAAAACCAAAATCAAAACAAAACAAAAAAACTATGAGAAAAACACTTTCATTCTTCTACCATGAACTATGTTCTCTGCATCACTAACTTCAATTTAAGTTTAACTTAGCTTCCAAATACAAATAGAACCCATATGATATATTTGGCCAATTACCTAATGATTGACAGTATCTTCCCAAGTGATCAAATAATGATATCCAAGTAGCATGATGTAGTGAAAAGTTTATCAAACTGAAATCAGGAAACAAGACTGTCGAGGTATAGTCACTCCTCTTCACGGTCAGCTTACGTTGCATAAGGATTTGGAGAACAGAATTCAATAAAATAATAACAGAATAAGTAACTTGCCTGAAGAAAAGTAACATTCTATAACAAAAAAGGTTAATTATTGCATGTTTCTGCTAAGTTAATACACACCTTACAATTTCACAGGTTTTTTTTCCCCATTCCCTTATCTGACTTCCCATTCCCTTGTCTGACTTAACTCAATTTAAGGTAATTTTAACATTTAATAATCAGTATCAACAAGAATAGATATTCCTAAGAATGCATATCTAGAAGCTGTAGTTCTTTCATTAATACGCTCATTTCCAGATTTCCTTGTTTTAAATTTACCTAAGAAGAGTCTTGAAAATACAGTCTTTGCAATCTGTAATCATAGGCAGGTATTTTATATGTGATTCATATATGCTAACCCCAGTGAGTATCTTCTGAAACTTTGATTACATTTTGCCATAACTTTGTGATTCCTCAATATTTATGATTTTTTACTTGAAGACAAAAATGATGCTTCTTATTACCATTTGTGCAGTAGAATGCCAATAATAAGTTTGGCATTGAAAACTTGAATTTTTAAAAGTAATAAATCATAGTTCCCAAAGTTTCAAAGTTGACATCTTTAATGGATTAAAAGAACATTAAGAAATAAATTCATATGTTCTAGTGAGAGAATAATATTCAAGTTTTCTTATCACTTTGTAATTCCAGAATCTTTTAAAAACTTTCCAAAATATAGTCATATAACCACATTAGAAAAATGAAAAGTGCGGAAAGAAGAGAGCATGTGAACAAACATGAAGAACTTTAACAATTTTGACAAATTCTTCTGTGGTAACATCAAACAAAAGATATTAAAAGACAACACACATATTCTAACAAGGAAGAAGCAAAGAAAACTGAACCACAGCATTAACTCCTTTGCCATGATTGCATTAATGAAGCACTTACTGTTTCTCAGTTTAGAATTTGTTACTGCTGTGAGGTTTTTCCCCATGGAAAGTGAACTCTAGTTTGTCACTCATATACCAAATTTGCAGTGCTTTCAGGTAGGTGTCGGTCTGCTATTGGGTCAATTCTTGCATGCTATTCATCTACACCCAGAGCTCACAACTGAATTTAAGCCTTAGTCCAGGAAAAATTCAATAACTCCAAGACTGTGTCTTAGATATTATACCTTTATTTCCAGGTGGACAGCACTAATATATTTGACAAAGTCAGTTTATAGGTCTTATGCCTAAATATAGTATGTTTTATATCTTTGACATTTTAACATTAATTTTATTTATTCAGTCACTTGATTAACTTAATATCTTTTAATCTTGGGATCACTTGCAATGCTAAGAATGTAGTCATACAGCCCTAAAATCCTGCATCCTAGTTATTCTCAGACATGGCAAGGTCAGCAATCACTATCTGTGTCCTAAAAGAGCTGCATTCCTTGAAAGTTTTAAGTAGGGCAAAATGTATGTGCTAAACACATTGATAGATGGGTGCTTTGGCTTCATAACTTAGTTGCTTACAGTTTGAGTTAGAGCAGACATATGAACTAGTCTATATTCAGGAAAACCAAATAAGCACCACACATTGTTGAACTATTTCATTTAAACTTCATAATGACTTTAGAAATTAAGAATCAATGTTTTCCGTAGGGATTTTGAGTTAAAAAAAAACTGCCTAAGATCACGCAGCTTTTTGTTGGCAGAGGTGAGTTCAAAACCTGGATTTCTGAATTCATGGAATGATATAACTACATGTGCTCAGTATTTCTCTTAGCAAAATAATTGATGTTTACTCACTTCAAATCAAAATATAAACTACAAATCAGTTCAAAACTCTTAATTCAGGCAATCTTTTCTCAAAGAAGACTTAGAATAAATGTCTTATGAGTGTTTTAATTTGCTAGGGAATTGGGGGCAGGAAGGGTAGCTGAGGATTTTATTAAATTACAAAACAGTGATACACTGAAGACTACCTCTTTTAAAATTAGTTTGAATTTTCTGTGTCAATATATGGTAGAATAGTATATCATAGAATAGAAATACATATTTCATTGTATACTTTTTAAAATGTGTTGTTATTTGACATAGATTATTCATAGAATTTAGCACTTTAAAAATGCAAGTAATTACGTTCTATAGTGATAAACTTCTAAACTTCTATGACAGACCTCTGAGTGGAAACTACCAAACACATTAATTGATTATTAGCATTCTGCCTTTATAAGATGGATAACTTTAATATTTCTTTATTATTAAATTTAACTATAAGCTATGTATGTATTTATATGCTTATTATTTGGTGTTCCCAGAAGGGCAGTTAAATGTAATGTATCATTACAAACAGGGTCCAGCAGAAGAAAAATAAATTCTAAAAATTTAACACTAGCCTAAAAATCAACCAAGTGTAAACAAGACATTAAAATAGTTTTGCAGTCGGCAGTTTGGAAGCAATTAGTCACTTAATTCTCTCATACACAGTGACTAGTCCTTACTATGATGACATTTTCTTTTTGAAGGTAGCCATATGTAGTTATGATTAAAAATTAACTATAGAGTTAAAAATGCAGATGATTATGTACAAATACAAACCGCATACACATGTGTGTACACATATTTATATACATATATACATGAATTGACATGCATGAAACTATTACTATATATAGACAGAGACAATATGAAGACTATATCTTAGGTAGTGCAAAAGCAATGGCAGAAACTGTAATTATTTTTATCACCTAATATATAGTTTGCCATTACTTTATGATTCTTCAATATTTATGATTTTTTAAAAAATAAAGACAAAAATGATTAGCTTCTTATTACCATTTGTGCAGTGCAATGTCTATATATGTATGTGTGTGTATATATATATATGTATATAGTCAATATATTATGTGTGTGTGTGTGTGTGTGTGTGTGTGTATATATATATATATATATATATATATGTCATAGGTTCATGTATGTCATGGTACCATGCCATGCCATTTGGGAAGAAAAACAAAGCATTTATTAATTGATCTTTGATTATTTCTGGACAAAGTTAACTCACTGGAAAGGGATGTCCTAATAATTGGTAATTGCAAGTAAATGCGATTGCCCATAGAAAGAATTGTTGTGGTGAAGAGTATCCTTTATATATTTTTTGCTTTTCTGGAGAAGACATCTCAGACTCCTCTGCTATGCAATATATCCATGTAGCAATCTACACTTGTACCCTTTGAACCTGTAAAAATGAAACATAACATGCTCATGAGTTGATGCCATGATGTTCTTTTTCTACTTCTAATTTGAGCACTTTTGTCCATTGTGTTTTGTTCAAATTATGTCATGGGCCTTTCCATCAAAATTATTTGAGTGCTGTTTCAACTGTTACTGGATCCCCAGCCCAAGATTCTTGCTATGATAAAGGGAGTAGAGATTTGATGAGTGACAGACATAGCAGCTGTGCCTATATAAAAACATAAGATCACAGCATCTTACATACAAATAGCTATTAAAAATAAAGATACGTTTTTCCAGGTATTATTGGAAGAGAGTGTATTTTTAAAAAATCATAAATCATAGAGTGTGAGATGTTCCTAAAATGTAACTTCTGCTCACAGTAAGTGTCTTGGCTCACAGACAAAGGACGCAGTGTAGATATCCTGGAATCTAAGATATAAGTAAGTAGGATGATCATTATATCATTATTAAAAGGAAAGTAAGATTTTATTTAAATAATGTCATTTTTGACATTTTATAAGAAATTTTCACCACTGAATTACTCATATGTTTGCTATATACACTGATCATTTAAATGGTGTTTTTTAATGAAAAAACACACATATTTTATTATAGAAAAAGATTTTAAAACATAATGTTTCAAATCAAAAGTCTGAAATTAAGCTGTAGTTAGCATTAATGGAAAATGTGTGAGAAGTATACAGAAATTATCTGCAATAGTTTTGTAACTTTTATGTGCATCTAAACTTATTTCAGATGAAATTTTTATTTTAAAAAAGTTAAAATGTGGCTCCAAGCATAATTTTCCCAAGTTGTTTCATAATGATGAATCCTCTCTTCTGGCATCCCTTACTTTATATTTTCAATTATGTCCTAGAGAAGAATAAATTTACTCTCCTACTGTAGGTCAAACTACTAGAAGATGTTCTCATTCCTACATACAGGAACACTGCCAGGCCCAGTGAGGAGAGTCCTTTACTTTGGTCACCAAGTTGGCTGAATTTATTCTGGTTGTAAAAAGAGGGTGAAGAAGGGTTTTTACATCCTCTGAAAACTCTTAATAGAACCTCTTGAAAATAATGTATTTTACATAAGTTGTCTGCAATTCAGTCATTTGAAAAAAAGAAACATTTATTAAGCACATATTAAGTGATAGACTCTCCTTTGAATGGTATTGATAGCAAGATAATTTGCAATGACCTTTATAGTAAAATGATTAACAGCCTACTCCTTTAAACACACACCACCTAAAGGGGTAGGACTACATAAGCAGATAGTTAAAAGATATAAAAATATGTGTTCAAATATGTTTATATAAAAATGCAAATAATAACCATATACATAAAAAATAAAATAATTATATAAAGGGAAATAAGGGATAAGAAGTGACTTCAGGAATATTTATTTTTATAGGTTTTGCTTTTAAATCTGTTAAATATTTTATATATGTACAATTATTGAATCTAAACTATCCAAAGACCTGAAAGGAAACAACAAAACTAAATATGAACTTAGTTGACAGTGTATTTATATGAAGTAGGACTGCTTTAAGTAATTTTAAGAGAAGTAATTTGAATGTATACCCATAGTGGGATACAAAAATAATAGAAAAAAGTAAAAACAAAAACTGGCATTAATATTTTAAAAATAGAAAATGAAACTCAGTTATATTGAGATATAACAAAAATGAACAGTTACATGAAATTGTAAATCTATAATTCTTGGTGCCGTTGACAGCATAATTTTTAAACATGTAGGAAAATATATGTTAAGATCAAAGAAGTCAACAAATACCATTTAGTCATAAATTTAAATTGGAATGATCACTGTGAGCTCATGTATTTTATCTTTAAATAAAATAACGTCCATTTACGGACAAAGGCTAAAATTAATGATCAACAAAATCGCAAACAGAACACCAAACATTCAAATTATGGCCTTTAGATTCTAATTTTCCCCCAATTAGAAAAATTCAAAATCCCCAAATGCAAAAGGAGCTCCCTGGAAATGTTTAAGACAACACGGAAGTTGTCAAAAATGACTAGCTATGTGTAAAATGGGCTTGAGATCCAACTTGAAAAGACAACATTGTAATAGTAGACAAATAACAGTTGGGAAAGTTCTTCTTACAAAATATTTCAGCCTATAAAGGAGGAAGGAATATCATAGTAGTGATGTCAGAATTACACACACTTGAATAAATTGATCTCATTAATTCAACAGCAGCTACTTTAGCAAAATGAAGATGATCGGGAATCATATCCCTATTATTGGGAACAAAAGACTGTCTCCTCAAGGAGACTTACCAGAAAACAAAGAATGGAAAAATGTGATCAAGCTTCTAGATGAGATACAAGTACAATACGTACAATTTACAGAAAACACAGAAGACAGACAATTGGTATTTTTCCACACGTGATAGAGATATTTTGAGCATATTGAAAAATAATCTTTACCTTCTAGGATGTGAATAATATATTTGTAGATTAAATGACATCTGTGGCTTACTTCAAAAATTATAAGAGGCAAAGTGTCTGAGGGTAGAGATAAATCAAAATTATCAATGAGTTTGTAATTATTGTACACAATGATGGATTTTTATTATAAAATTTTGTTTACTGATATATGCATGATATTTTTCATAAAAGTAGAAAAAACAATTAGTGGAATTCTGTATAGGATGAAGTGAATTTTATGTAATAGTAACATTATTGTTATTTTATAAACTGTAACTGTTATACTTGTAAGCATAATTGCCCTCCAGCCCTAAAATTTTTAAATTTGTTACCTATTTCAGACACATAATATTGAGAGTGGACTAGAATATAACTAAAACATACCATTTGGAAGGAAATTTTACTTTAAACAATGTGTTAGAATATAGAGGCCTCTAAAATAAACTGTACATTTATTTATTCACCTCAAAAAATAATTTACTGTTATACAAAACCCATAACCTTAACTTTAGGAAGACTTGAGCATGATTGCTTTTTCAAATTTAAATTATTTTATGACAAGTTTGACAACTCCTTCAGCTTAATTTTATTGTTAGACATCAGAGCTAGGTGAGAGTGTTAGAAGGATGTCTTTCTATTTTTTTCTTACTCAAAAACACTAAGCCCAAATAACTTATTCTAGCAATATTGATTTCTATCCATTTGAAACTCTTTTCTACTCTACCAACATATGATAGAATGTTTTCACATTTTGTTTAAAATCAAGACTCTTTGTTACCTGATTTTAGGTAAACGAAATCAATATAGAATGCTGATACTCTCTCATGTGGTTGATAGATTCAAAGAGAAATTTTAGAGACAGTTCCAACACTATTCGGTGAAAACCAGATTATAGATACCAAGGGCTTTGGTTGGCATACTTCACATTTGTCTATTTTAATCATACATTTTGAAATCATCCATTCCCCTTTGTTATAAGCAGAATTAATAACTCTCATAGAAAGTGCCTACTTCCAATTATGAATGCCCTGCTTGGGCCACAAAATAGATATATTGTTCATTTGATCACATCATGGATGTTAGAGATGTTGGAGGTGTTTTTGGTGTAATAATTTACTCTGTGGTATAAGACTCATTTTATAATTGTTTGAATGTGAAGATCACAGCAATATCTTGTCTGTATTTTCAAGAGAAAGGAAGGAAAAGCAAGTTGTATATACCTTCAACAAGGTTAACATGGCCTCCATTTCTTGATTGAACTAATTCACATACAATATCCCATATCATCTTGGAGTATATTCTTACATTACAAGGAGTTCAGGTTAAACCGCAAACCCTGTTTTGTGTGTGCAAAGCACTAGGAAGGCACCATTGTGGAGATCAAGTGTTAATTAAGAGAATTGTATTTGGGACAGTGGGTCTACTAGATATAGAGGAAGTGCCAGTCTTCTCTTGGTGAAAGTTTGAAGAACTATTTTCCAAAATGAATAAACTTCTTGGAAAAGAATTTTTTTTTTTTTGACATGGAATCTTGCTCTGTTACCTAGGCTGGAGTGCAATGGCAAGATCTCCATCCACTGCAACCTCCACCTCCCAGGTTCAAGTGGTTCTTTTGCCTCAGCCTCCCAAATAGCTGGAATTACAGAGGTTTGCCACCTTGCCTGGCTAATTTTTGTGGTTTTAGTAGAGACAGGCTTTCTCCAGGTTGGTCCAGCTGGTCTTGAACTCCTGACTTCGTGATCCACCCACCTCGGCCTCCCCAAAGTGCTAGGATTACAGGTGTGAGCCACTGCCAATATTCTTGTTTTTAATGGAGAAACAATATTGAAATAGAGCAGAGATTGAGACAGCTCTTGACCTCCCAATAGACACGTGGGGAGTAAGAGAAGGTGAAAACTAAAGACTCAGTCAATCAAATTAAACTTTCTTTACTTTGACGTCTGTAAGAGGTCTTCACCAGCCTTTTTGTATGGTCCTTGACCTTGCATTGTGTTTCAAAGCTTTTACTTCTAAATGGCTGCACTGCAAACCTCTCATTAGACAAAGAAGTTTATTTAGTAGGTAGACTTGCACATGTGCAGAGGAAACCTTGTCAGCTTCCTGTACTCATGAACTAATAATCACTAAAATTATTATATATTTAAGAAATATAACAACATGAAATGAGACAAAATTAACCTTCAGAAAATATTACTTAAGGTTAAATATAAATTATTTAGTCATCAAAAAAACCTTAATAGATTGTAATTAGATGGGCTCCAAAGATATTAAATGATGGTAAGCACTATGTAATTTAAAATATTAAGCAAGTACATGTTTCCATGAAAAAGGAAGCCATCTAATAAACCTAAAGTTACTAAAAAAATATATTGACTAGTTAAATTAGAAAATCTAAAATAACCCTAAAAGAGAATATTATAATCTATATGCATAACAAATAAAACAGTTATATAGATGATAACATTAAGAAAATGTTTCATAATTTAGGACAGAAAGAAAAGTAACTTTTATTTTTTATTTTTTAAATTTCTTTTAATTTTTTTTTCTTTTTTTTTTTTTGAGACAGAGTTTGGCTTTGTTGCCTGGGATGGAGTGCATTGGCAAGATCTCGGCTCACTGCAACCTCCGCATCCCTGGTTCTGTAATCTTGGCACTTTTGGAGGCCAAGGTGGGAGAATCACTTTGAGGTCAGGAGTTGAAGACCAGCCTGGTCAACATGGCAAAACTCAGCCTCTACTAAAAATACAAAATTACCTGGGTGTGGTGGCCATGCCTGTGGTCCAAGCTATTTGGGAGGCTGAGGCATGAGCATTGCATGAACCCAGGAGGCTGAGGCTGCAGTGAGCCAACATCACACTACTGCATGCCAGCCTGTGCAACGGAGCAAGTCTCTTGTCTCAAAAAAAAAAAAAAAAAAGAAAAAAAAAGTGAGAAAGCATAGATAAAAAAAATGACAATTCAAGGCAACAGGAGATTAAACAAACAAACAAACAAATGTGAGCATCTGAACAATAGAGATGGAACCACTGGGTAAAACAAAGGACAGGATAATTTTTTAAGTGGAACACACACACACACACACATGCACACACACACACATGAACACATACACATACACACTCATTATATATTCTCACATGTACAGCTTTATATCATAGGATTAACCTCAAAAGAAAGTAGCTAATTTATTCAAAAAGAGAGCCTAAATACAATCCATAACATTAATTCAGCCCTAGATCACTAAAATGCCTAGAATGATATTATTAATTTATAATTATACTAGAATATAAGGAAAAATGAACATAGATAAGACTATAAATAATCATATAAGAGTAATAGGCAAGATATGATTAAATACATTGAACAGTCTAGATATAAATAAGGCTGTGCTGGCTGGAAGCAGCGGACATGAGCAAGAATGCTTTACAAATAAAGAGTTTTCCATCTGAAGAGAACTCATTAAGAAAGTCCTAGTAGTGTCCCATGAAGCTCCACATAGCCACCTTTGCATTGGACAGAAATTCCCACAGCTACCTCTAGATCAAACCCTGAGTATATAAGCCTGGATCAGAAAAAGAAAAAGAAAAAAAGGCAGTTCCCTGGGAATGGGATAATAGTTGTAAGTGATAGGGAGCATCTGTAGCTGGGACCAGTACTGAATCACTAAAGAGGCAGGAGTTTCTAATTTTATCCACTCTTACAAAAAACAGGCTAAAAAACCACCAATCCCATCAATGCTCCATACTCCTCTTCCCTTTAAGTACACTATAAAAAGAAAAGAAAAGAAAAGAAAAGAAACTAAGCTAATAAAGAGAAAATGTCAAGACCATATAAATACATGATCAAAAATCAGCAATCTTCTCAGATAAGGCACTGCTTATTTTAGAATGAAAACAAATATAATAGAGATTATGAAAATTTTAAATGATTAAATCTCAATATGAAGTCTAAGCATTTAATAGATGCAGATTAAGAGTATATAAATGAGCTATAAAATAAAAATAGATATCACAATAACTGTAAGACCAAAGAATTAATAGATAAGATTTATAATATAAAAGCTGAAACACTTATTCTACAAATCCCACATCTTTCTAATAGAAGTACTTGTAGGTTTAAAGCATTCTATTATATTGACTACATTATAATAAGATACCAAACTGAGAAAACTAGGATGGCTTTGCATGCTACATCAAATTAGTTGACAAAAAAGCTGGATGGCAGTGGAAAGAAAATACCGTAATTTTTTTGAGAACTAACTGGGTTATACTCAAGAAAGACATTCTATGAACCCTTAAACTGGTTCTGTGCAAAACAAGGCAGAAAAGGAAGGCTTAGCATTTGATTTATGTTTGTTTGTATATTGGAGACATTGCAATGTCATATCTAAAGAGATAACTAAAGTCTTTTAATCAAAGAGTTAAATTTGGATGGATACTTTTACAGTGAGAATCCTTGGGAAAAGTTTAGGAAGCAGGAAAACAAGTCCTGTCCTGGGACCCCTCTCTTTCAGAAGCAATGGAATGTGATGTATCTGTAAAAATGGCAGAGCTCACTGGAACCACTGAAGGCAAGAAGAAAATAGATATGCATAGACTCTGACTTTTGAACTTGAGTTCTTCTGCCTGACACTAAACAACAACTGCTAGTTCATTACTGTAGAATAGTGAAGCAAATTGTTTCATTAAAAAGGGAGTGACGACTTAGCCAAATGACAGTCATTTTCCAAAATGGTTCTGTGAACACTAAAAAGTTCCTTGGAGAAATGGAAATGGCATTTCTCATCATGGACCATACTTGATGTTTACAGTCTTGACCAATTTCACAAGCAAAGTTGTCAACTCATCTGGATCAGTTCTGCTTTTGGCTGCACCTAAATTTCTGTCTTAATGTGGACTTCTACTTAAGATTTTCTATTTGAAAAAAAAAATGTAGTTCACTAATGACGTAATTCATGTCTTAGCTGGGACATGTGAACCAAATAAATGCTACAGCCATACATTTTAATCTTAAAAATATGTAGATAGTTTACAGCACTGAAAATACTCACAAATATTTTACCTTCATTCATAGATCTTGCCCGTAGTGCAAACCATCCTGAAATGGACCGATCACTTTTAAAAAGAATAACAGAATAGGCAAGCCACTGGTTTCCATGTAACTGATTAAATAAAGACTTTTTCCCCATATAGGACAACACTCCCAAAACTTAATCATGGGCTTAATATTTATGATAATCATGTACATGTTCATAAGAAATTATCACACATAAAGGAAATCACCTAGGATGAAAATGTTGATGAAGTACTTATGAATATAGTGTCTTATATTTAAAAGAGCTATATAAATAATCATTCAAATTGAACACTTTTCAGAGAAAATGATAACACTATTATTAATCATGCTAAAATAGTAGGTGCAAACCAGGACTGTTTCTGGCAAATTGGAATTAGGATCACCCCTACCATAACTTACTGAATCCCTGTGGAAACACATATGGAGAATAAACCATCATAAGAGACTGAGATGTACTAAATAAAGTTTTTCTACTAACAAGGGAATTACTGTGATTTTCTTTCACACAAAGCCTAAGAGAATTCACAGGCTCTATGAAAGAAGTAGCAGGTTGCACCCTACTCTGTGAGACAGGCCAAAAAAAAACTAAGTTTCCAGAGTGTGAGATGGGATGAGCCTACCTCTGAGCACACATCCCCATCAAAGGAACTGAAAATCCAGAGCATGGAAGAAGGCCCTAACAACCCATCCACAGCTGGAATGAATTCAGGAGGTGTCTTGAAATATAAAGGTAGAAGCAGTAGCAGGAAGTGCCTTGTAGGCATTCCCAGTCTCCAGCAGGAGTCCAAGGAAGCCATCCCTGACTACATCTCACAAGGGTCCTTGAGGAAGTCAGCCAACAAGCTTAGGGAAGGGTTGCAGGGTGAAATACGTTCCCAACGGAATTTTGTGAATATAATTTTGAGTAGTGTATTAGTCCATTCTCACACTACTATAAAAAACCATCCAAGACTGGGGAGTTCATAACATAAAGAGGTTAAAATCCACATGGCTGGGAAGCCTCAGGAAATTTAAAATCATGGCAGAAGGGAAAGGGAATGCAAGGACCTTTTTCACATGGCAGCAAGTAAGAGAAGTGCAAAGAAGAAATTTCTAAACACTTAAAAAACCAACAGAACTCATGAGAACTCACTATCATGAGAACAGCAGGAGGGAACCTCTGGCATGATTCAATCCCCTCTCTCCATCGACACATGGAGATTACAGGTCCCTTCCTCAACACATGAGGACAACAATTTGAGATGAAATTTGGGTGGGGACACAGAGCCAAGCCATATTAAGTGGAGACGAACTCCTTTGAACAGAATTGGTGGCAAGTGTGCTGCAAACATGAGTGAGAACAGGAGCTGGGTACCCAGACTTGCTGGCAGATACAGAGATCCCTGCTTGCTGTCTCTGTGGGGAAACTTATGGCCTGGGGTGGGTCAGAATTCTGTGTGCAGGCTGCCTAGATCTAAACGTTATGTCTTTAGATCACAGTGGAATAAAACTGGAAACCAACTATGAAAGGAACGGTCAAAACCACATAAATATATAAAAATTTACTAATCTGCTCTTAAATGAAATTTGGGTTAAAAATGAAATCAAAATGGAAATTTTAAAATTACTGAAAATGAATTATAATAAATGAATACTGACCAACTTATCAAAAACATCTGGGAAACAGCCAAAGTGTTGCTAAAAGTTCACAGCATTAAATGCCTATGTCAAAAAGTCTGAAAGAGCACAAATTGAAAATTTAATGTCACACCTCAAGGAACTAGAGAAACAAGATGACACAGAAAATTGGTTTCTTGAAATAATAAACAAAACTGATAGACTGTTAATGAGTTTAACCAAGAAAACAAAAGAGAAGATCAAAATAAGTTCAATTAGATATAAAATGGGAGTTAATACAACTGATACCACAGAAATACAAACAATCATTAAAGGCTACTATACACACATTTATAGACACAAAATAGAAAATCTAGAGAAGATGGATAAATTCCTGGGAATATACCACCCTCCTATATTGAATCAGTAAGAAATAAATATCCAGAACAGACCAATAACAAGCAGTAAGATTGAATCAGCAATTTTAAAAATTGCCAAGAAAACAAAATCTAGGCAGGACCTGATGGAATTATAGCTGAATTCTATCAGACATTCAAAGAATAATACATACCAATCCTACTGAAACTATTCCAAAAGAAAGGAAAAGCGAGAATCCTCCCTGAGTCATCTAACAAGCCAGCATCACCTAATACCAAAACTAGGAAAGTACATAACAACAGGAACAAAAAAGAAATCTATAGACCAATATCTTTGATAAACATTGATGCATACATCCTCAAAGAATATTAGCTAACTGAATCTGATTCCAACAGCATATCAAAAAGATAGTATATCATGATCAAGTGAGTTTCATACTAGGGTTGTAGAAATGGTTTAACACATGCAGGTCAATAAATGTGATACATTACATAAACAAAAGCAAAAACTATGTGATCATCTCAATGGATGCATAAAAAGTGTTTGTTGAAATTCAGCATCCCTTTGTGATAAAAACCATAAACAAAATAGGCACAGAAGAGACTTAACTCAAATTAATAAAAACCATGTATGAAAAACCCACAGTCAACATCATACTGAATGGGGAAAAGTTGAAAGCATTCTCCCTGACAGTATGCCCACATTCACCACTTCTATTCAACACATGCTATAAGCCCTGGCTGGAGCAGTCAGACAAGGGAAAGAAAAAAGGGGCATCCAAATTGAAAAAAAAAAGTCAAACTGTTACTGTTCACTGATGGTATGACAGTATACCTAGAGAACTATAAAGACTCATCTAAGAAGATCCTAGATCTGACAAACAAATTAAGTAGTTTCAGCATACAAAATAAATGTATACAAATTAGTAGTGCTGTTATATAACAACAATGACCACACTGAGAATCAAATCAAGAACTCAATCCCTAAGTATATTTAAATAAATATTTCTAAATAGAAATAAACTTAGCCAAGGGGTGAAAGATCTCTATAAGGAAAACTACTAAACGGCTCAAAGAAATCACAGATGACACAAATGTAAACACATCCCATGCTCGTGAGTGGAAAGAATCAATATTGTGAGAATGACCATATTGTCCAAAGCAATCTACTGGTTCAGTGCAATTCCCATTAAAATATTATCATGATTATTCACAGAACTAGAAAAAAATTCTAAAATTCACATAGAACCAAAAATGAGTCCACATAGCCAAAGCAATATTAATTGAGAAGAATAAATCTGGAGGCATCATATTACTCAACTTCAAATTATACTACAAGACCATAGTTAACAAAACAAGATGATACTGGTATAAATATAGGCATGTTGACCAAAGGAACAGAAGAGAGGACTCAGAAATAAAGTCAAATACTTACAGCTAACTGATCTTTGACAAAGCATACAGAAACATAAACTGGGGAAAGGATTACCTCCTTAATAAATGTTGCTGGGAAAACTGGCACTCCACATGTAGAAGAATGAAACTGGATTCTCATCTCCTTATCCAGAAATCAACTTGAGATGGATCAAAGACTTAAATCTAAGACCTGAAACCATAAAAATTCTAGAATACAGCATCAGAAAAACTCTTCTAGACATTGACTTAGGCAGAGAATTCATGACTAAGATTCCACAAGCACGTAAAACAAAACCAAAAGTAAATAAATGGGGTAACATTAAATTCAAAAGCTTCTGCACAGCAAAAGAAATAATCAACAAAATAAACAGACAACCCACAGAATGGGAGGAAATATTTGCAAACTATGCATCCAACAAAGGACTCATATCCAGAATCTACAAGCAACTCAAACAAATCAGCAGGAAAAGCAAATGATCCCATCAAAAAGTGGGCAAAGGACATGAATGAACAATTGTCAAAAGATGATATACAAATAGCCAACAAACATATGAAAAATGTCCAACATCACTAATTATCAGGGAAATGCAAACTTAAGCCACAATGAGATACCACCTTACTCCTGCAAGAATGGCCTTAATTAAAAAGATGAAAATCAGTAGATGTTGGCATGGTTGCAGTGAAAAGGGAACATTTTTACATTGCTGGTGGGAATATAAGCTAGTATGGAAAAGAAACCTTATATCCAAAAGACACATGAACATACATGTTTATAGCAGCAAAATTTGCAATTGCAAAGATATGGAAGCAACCTAAATACTCATCAACCAATGAGCAGATAAAGAAAATGTGGTATATATACACCACAGAATACTACTCAGCCATAAAAAGAAACTAAATAATGCCTTTTGCAGTGAGTTGGATGGAGCTCAAGGCCATTATTCTAAGCAAAGTAACTCAGGAATGGTAAATCAAATATGATGTGTTCTCACTTGTAAGTGGGAACTTTGCTATAAGAATGCAAAGGCATAAGAATGATGGACTTCAGGGCCTGAGGGGGATTAGTGAGGGGGTGAGGGATGAAACACTACATATTGGGTACAGTGTACACTGCTTGAGTGATGAGTACACTAATATCTCAGAAATCACCATTGAAGAACTTCACCTGGCTCTGTGGAGTGGCTCACACATGTAATCCCAGGTACTTTGGGAGGCTAAGGTGGGCTGACCACTTGAGTTCAGGAGTCTGAGACCAACCTAGCCATGGTAAAACCCAACTCAAAAAAAAAAAAATTAGCCAGGTGTGGTGGCATACACCTGAGGTCCTAGCTACTCAGGAGGCTGAGGTGGGAAGATTGCTTGATCCTAGTGGGTGGAGGTTGCAATGCGCTGACAAGGGAAGGCCCTGACTTAAAAAAAAAGAAATAAAAAAAGTATTTATGTAACTGTAGTAGTCCATTTTCACACTGCTGATAAAGACATACCCAAGACTGTGTAATTTATAAAGAAAAAGAGATTTAATAGACTCACCATTCCACATGTTTGCGGAGGCCTCAGAATCATGGTGGAAGGTGAAAGGCATGTCTTACATGGCGGCAAACAAGAGAGAATGAGATAGCTTGTGCAGGGAAACTCCCCCTTATAAAACCATCAGATTTCGAGTGAGACATTTACTATCATGAGAACAGCACAGGAAAGACATGCCCCCATGATTCAATTACCTCCCACTGGTTCCCTCCCATGACATGTGGGAATTGTGGAAGCTACAATTCAAGATGATATTTGGGTAGGGACAGAGTCAAACCATATTAGTAACCAAAAATGGCCTGTACACCAAAAACTATTCAAATAAAAATTAATAAGGGATTTTTTTTAAAAAATGGCCACTGGTCAGGCTTCTGGATATATTTAAAAGTTGCCCGGGGTTAACCCCCTCTTTCTTGGCTTAGCTGCTACCAATGGGTCATGGACTAAGGAAAGGGACAATTGAAGAAGAAAGAGCAAGCCTTCCCATAACACTTGCAGGATTTACGTCAAGAGAAAAATCAGGATTACACCCACTGTAATTAATGTATTAGTTAAAAAAATAGATTCTTTGACAAATATGCCTTCAGAGAGACAAAATTGTTTTTTAAGTATCTTATATAATTGAAAGTAGACTAAAATAGTCTTAACTCTTACTCATATTAAAATATCAAAAATAAAATGTATACACAGTACACTAAATTTATATACAGTTTTAATAAATAGAATGCTAAAATAAAATATATTTTCATTTGTAAGAAATATTTCTTTAAGACATTCAAATTTTGTATAAGTTTTAAAACATGCATGCATTGTGCTTAATATAAATATGTAAAGTATTTAAATAAAGTTAATTTTGTTCAGTATTTTAAATGCAAAATTTAAATTTTATTAAAATTTATTATTAAGATACTAGTGAATATTTTAACAATTTACAATTCTATCTAGTTACCCATGTAAAGAATTTTATCACACTTAATCTTTGCTATATCTACCACTGGAACCACTAACTAGAGAGAAAAGAAAAGAAAACTAGCAAATATTAAGCACTATTGAAACATACTTAATTATAAATAACCAATGGCAAATAAGATATTGGAGAAGGATTTGAAAAGTTAGTAATGCTGTCCATCTTTCTACCTAAACCCATCTGGGCTCAAGTTATTTCTGCACTATGAAACAGTGTATATCTCTGACATCAGCACTGAGAGGAACAGATACTCAAATTTATCAAGAGCTCTTTCTGCATATCTTGGGCACACATAATGTTTCTATTTTATTATGACAGTGTGTTGAACTACACTGAATTTTGAATGTTAAATCAGCTTTGCTTTTCTGGAATGCATGTAAATTGGCTGTGATGCACCTTTTTAATATATCATTGGGTTTGTTTTGCCAAGATTCACGTTAGAATATAAATGTATATGTTCATGAGTGATATTGACCTGTAATTTTCCTTTCTTGTAATGTCCTTGCCTGATTTTGATTTTAAAGATATGCCAAATTCCAAAAAAAACAAATTAAGACGTGTTATGGCATTTTCTACTCTGTGAAATAGTGGTGTCATTTTGGTGTTCGTTTTTTAAGACAATTTGGTAAAATTTAGTCACATTTTATTTCTATCTCAGATAAATCTCCTTGGATGCCATTTCCCATATGCACCTTTTGTATTTATGCCCAATTGTCAGGCAGAGAAATTGACTTTATTTTATTTCTAACTTTCTTTCCAAGGGAATTTCTATAGCAGTCAGCCTAGAAAGATGGAGATAATGCATGTGTCTGAAGTAGAAGGTATTTTGCTGTCCAGAGTAATAGAGACAATAACACCTTTAAAGGCAAAGTTTGGGCAGATTTGCTAACAGTTCCTTTATAACACTAAGGCTTTTCTAACTCAAAGTGCCTTGGTTTTGGCACAAATACATTGTGTGTAAAGAGCATCCTCCAAGACCACTCTGTATTGCTCCACACAGGACTTGGGGAAAGGTGAGCCAATGTGAATGAAGCTCATGCTTCTCGTTATCCCATGGAGAATAAAGTCTTGCATCTCCAACCCCAAATCTTCTTCCAGAATATATAAAACAGTGGTGGGCTAAATGGTGAGCTTGCAAATAAGGTAAACTATCACACACTTTACAGAAAGTGGCTAAAATGCTAATTTCTCTAGAAGCAGGGAGAATACGTGTTGGCATTTCCTTGATTTTCAGATACAACTAAGCTTTAAAACTTGAATATTTAAAAACAATAATTGTTAGATAACGACAGCAAAAAAAATGAATCCTCCAAGTAAAAACAGAGAAATAATATTTTAAAAATATAACTGGATACTAAATCATAATAACTGTGTTCTACTTGTCAATTTCTGCCTATTATCTGTGTTGGCTTACAGGGATATAGTGTTTTTAATTATAAAAACCAAGTTATACCAGCATTTAACAATTTACATAAAGAATTAGATAACCTATCATAATAATTTTATACTTTTATTGGATTGTAATAAGCATTCATAAATTACATGTATCTCAATGTATAATGAAATGAGGGATTAAAAATTGAAACTATTTATATACTTAGGACTCACATCCACAAACAGATCCATCTACACTCTAGAATGCCTTTTGATTTCCCATCCAGTCAGTACTACTTCTCAAGGTTAACCATTTTTCTGATTTCTATCAGCATACATTAGTTTTTCCCAATGTGTATACTTGAATCAAAGAGAGTATGTACTTGTTTATACACATTGTTAATTTGTGATTAATATTATATTTGGAAGATTCATTATGGTTATTATGTAGTCATAGGTAACTCATACTCAGTACTATATAATCTTCTTTGTGAATATGCCACATTTGTTTCCATTCTACTTTTGTTGGAATATGAGAAGTTTTAAATTTAAAGCTATTATTGCAATACCACTGATATGAACATTCTAGTACTTGTCTTTTGGTGAACATCTGAACTTAATATTATTAGGTATAAATCAAGAGTAGAATAAAATTGGCCCTCAGGAATACACACACACACACACACACACACACACACACACGTGTGCATCCGTATATAACTACAAATTTATCATAGTAAAATTGCCAAAGGACATTTCAAGAGTCTAGTTGGCTTGGTTGATATTATTATAGGGGTAGAATTACATTTTAAATCAATTTACATTCTAACACTATGGCAATTCCAGCAGCTCCACCACTTTGCCAACATTCAGTGTTTTTTGTCTTTTTACATTTTAATCATTCTAGAGAGGATGTAAATGTATTGCATTTTGGGAAACATCTGCATTTCTCTGGCAGCTAATGAAGCCAAACATTTTTTCGTGTTTACTGGCCATCTCCACATTCTCTTGTGTGCAGTTTCAAAAGTTGAAACTTTTTGCTAAGTTTCCGTTGGTTTATCTGGTTTATAAAAGATATTTATGCATGTTCTTTAGACTAAACATGACTATATCATAAATATCGCCTTCCATTGAGTGGCTTGCAGCTCACTATTTTAATATTGTCATAATTTGAAGTGCTTATTTTCAATGTACTCTAATTTATCTGCTTTTCTTTAATTAAAGAAAGTGCTTTACATGTCCTGTTTTCAAAATATTTGTCTACTTCAAGTTCACAATGGTGTTGTCCTCTAAAAGCTTTTTAGTTTTAATTTTAATGTTTACATGTTAAATTCATGTGGAATTTATTGCTATGGATGGCATAAGGTACAAGTCATGATTCATTTTTTATATGGCTGTCCAACAATACTTCCAGAAAAATTTATTGAAAGTACCATCCTTCCTCATCGCACTGTACTTTTGTCTTACTTGTAAATCAGTTAATCATATGTGTGCTTCTCTTTGGGACTCAATTCTATTCCAATGCTCAGTGTATTTAGGCTTACAGCAATTACAACAATGCCATCATGCCTTATATACTGTAACTTTATAATAGATCTGGATATCAGTTAGTGTCTGATCTCCCACTTTGTTCTTATAATTTGCCTTGATTAGTCATGGCCTTTGACATTTCCATATGCTTAGAGTTAGGTGGTAAATTTCAGGATACGCTTGTTGAGATTTGATGAAGAATCATGTTAAGTATATTTTTTGAAGAAAAATAAATTACCTTTTTACAATATCAAGTTCTGTAATTCATAAACTTGGTATATTTTGTTTTTATTAAAATATTTTAATTCTACCCATAAAGTTGTGTAGTTTCTTAGGTAAATATTTGCATTTTATCAGATATTTTTGTAGTGTTTGACTTTTTAAATTGTTCATAGTAGCCTTATTTATGACAGCTGTAAGCGGGACACAAATCAGCAATATCTGAAAAATTAACAAAAACTGTGGTACTTCCATACAATAGAACACTATTTGGAATTTAAAAAGAACAAACTAATGACATATACAACCTTGCAGACTAATCACAAAACTTGCTGAGCAGAGGAAACTAGATAAATAAGAGTGTGTACTCTATGATTCCATTTATATAAAATTATAGAACAAGCAAAACCAATTTATGATGATAGATATCAAATTAATGGCTGTCTGGAGTGAGAAGTATGAGACAGCAAGGGAAATGAGCCCATGAATTAGTTCAGGCACAATTAAAAGCTGGCCATATCGAACCATCAAACAGCCCTTGGAATTCACCCATTTTCGTCATTCCCAAAAAGTTTGGCGAACGGAGACTTTTGCATGATTTATGGGCTATCAATACTAAGTTGTAACCTATAGTGCCCGTTCAACAGAGGTCCAGTTCCCCTGCTGCGATTCCTCGAGATTGACCTATAGTCATTATTGACTTAAAAGACTGTTATACTATTCCACTTGCAAAACAGGACAGAGAAAAATTTGCACTTACAATACCAGCTATCAATAATGAAAGGCCAGCTCAGCAATTTCACTGGAAAGCACTTCCTCAAGGAATGGTGAACAGTCCTATCGTGTGTTAATATAATGTAAATCAGGCTTTGCTCTCCAGTAGAAAATAATTTCCTAATTGCAAGATTATGTGTTTTATGGATGATATATGACTGTCAGCCCTAACAGAGCCAATAGTTTCAAATTTATATGCCTCTGTCCAAAGGAATACACAGAGAAGTGGTTTAATTATAGCACCTGAAAAGGTATAGATGTCCTCTCTTTGGAAATATCTTAGATACATATTAACTTCCTAGTCAGTAAGACCCCAGAAGATTAAATTAAGTACTAGCAACTTATGTATCTTAAATTATTATCAAAAATTACTGGGTAATATTAACTGGCTTAGCCCTACCTTGGTCATAACTACTGATAAATTACAGAACCTGTTTTCGATCCTAAAGGGTGATAGAGCCCTAGACTCCACCAGTTATTCAACCCCTGCAACAAAAAGGGAAACTGAGGAAATAGAATAAGCTATTTCTCAGAGGCAACTAGATGGCATAGACTCACAATATTCAATCCAATTGTTTGTTTTTCCTACTAAACATTCCCCAAAGGGATTAATAAAACAGATGGCCCCAAGTCTGCGCTTCCTAAAATGCATGTTTTGCTCACATACTGGGACTAAAACACTATCTCCCTGTAGCCAACTAGTCAGTAAAGTCATCTATACAGGCTGCAAACAATGCAATCTATTGCTAGGTTATGACCCTGATGTCATAAAAATTGCCTTGAGTAAAAAACAATTCAAAGCAGTCTTGTCTTTTTCTCTAGACCTGCAGATAGCACTCTCTGATCATGCAAGCCATATAGTACATGCCCTTCCTGCTGACAAACTACTTCAGTTCTTATCTCATACTGCTGTAATTATGCCTACAAAAGTAGTTCACTCCCCAATACGTAACACTTTAATGATTTTTACTCATGGCTCTGGTGAAAATGGAAAAATGGCTATTTGGTAGGACCACATAACTCCTTCACTCCATCTGGATTTATTAGGATTCAGAGAGCTGGACTGGAGCCCTAATATTGGCTCTAGAAATCTTTTCCACTCAGCCCATCAATATTGTTAGTGATTCTGCTTACTGTTTATTTATTGCAGAACCTCAAAACAGCCCTCATTAATTCCACTCTCGAATCCACTCTTTGCACACTTTTTCTTCTACTTCACCGATTGTGGGATCAACATACACATCCTATTTGTATTACGCACATTTGGGCCCACAGCTCACTGCCCAGTCCACTAGTTCATGGCAATGATCAAGCAGACCTGCAGGTTATGACATCACTACTTGACCAAGCCTCTCAATATCATAAAATTTTTCACCAAAATTGGAGAAATTTCTCTAAACAATTTCAGTTAACCCAAAGACTACCTAAACAAATTATCTTGCAATGCCCAGATTGCCAGCTCACAGACACATCCTCTCCTTCAACAGGTGTTAACCGTAGGGGACTAGAACCTAGTCAGTTATGGCAAACAGATGCTACACACATCCCTGAATTTGGAAAACTAAGATAAGTACATGCACCCATTGATATCAATTCCTACTTAATTAGCACACATGCTCTTCCTGGAGAGTCCACTCGATAAGGCATTTAACATCTTCTCTTAACTTTTGTGTTTATGAGGTGGCCCACAAATATTAAAACAGATAATGGTCCAGCTTATGCCAGCTCACAGTTTCAACAATTTGTCACAGATGGAATGGCTGACATTCCACAGGTATCCTTTATAACTCCCAAGGACAGGCCATAGTAGGATGTGTCCACTCCACCCTTAAAAATATACTCAAAAACCAAAAAGGAGGAATATGAGTAAGGACCTGGCAACACTATTGGCACAAGCCTGATTTACCCTTAATTTCTTAAACGTAGATGAAAATTTCAATCAGCTATAGAAAAGCATTTGGCAAAAGCCCCCTCAAAACATGAAATCTGTGGTTTTATGGAAAGATGTAAATAGTAATGTATGGTGTGGTCCAGTGATTTGCTAACATGGGGAAGAGGATACACTTGTGTTTGCACCCCCTCAGGTCCTCTTTGGATTCCAGCACGATGCATCAAGCCTTCCCATGGCATAGCTAGGACCTAATTTGGTACCAGAAATGAAGGAAATGACCCTGCAGGACCAGCAGCCCCAGATGATGTGGCTTCCTTGAATAACAAAGGCCCTAGACATTACCTGGGGTATGCCGAAGAAGACAACTCAGGCGGCTGAGTGAATCCTGCTCTGGACACAAACACCATTCATTCCAGATAATCTGTTTCTGTTTTATTCTCTCACATTGCCTGCCACCCGCACCTTCTACTCTCTATTAAGCCCATTTTCTAGATCTGCCTTTTTTTCTGCCCTGTTACTTTGGAAGACCCCCCCCTTCCCAGCTTCTAACAACATGAATGATTGGCTGGGAGGGATCAACATACCCCTGGCGGGGTCCCTCAGTAATGGCACACATTAGACTAAAGTGCCAACCAACATTACAGGTAACTTCTTGATTGGAAAAGAATATTACTGATTATACTCTTGTTTATTTCATGTTATTTACTAATTCTAGGATGCAAAGCCAGAAAATAAGCTGCAACTGCTACACCTGATGAACCTGTTGCTGCATACGTCTGTAATCTTCAGTCAACAAAACCTGATGCAAAAAACAGAAAAGGAAGAGATGTAGGTTATCAGACAGTGTTGGGGTCACCATCTGTGCGGGTCTGTCCAGCAGACCCTGACTCAATGACACGTGAATAAAGTACACTGATACACAGATATTACAATTTGCCAGTTCAACTGAGTGTCTGGGCCACTTACAGACTCCCTGGAGAGTGCTGTAAAGAGTTGTGACTGCCAGCCCTGACACTCTGACTTCACCGACCTTTATTCAGCACATTAAATAACAAAAACTCTGAGTGAACACTACTAGAGGGTAAAGGTTAAAGGACAGATTCCAAGGCCTAAAGCAAACACCATTAGTGGGTAATATCCCTGGTCAACCTCCTCCTGAGAAAGCCATCTGGAATGATCAAAGGTTAATTTTAGAACCACATGAGTAAACATGATAGTTAGGTAAACTACTCTACATTCCTTTGTATTTGTGCCCTAATCTCTCTGGCTCCTGCAAAAAGACTCTGGCTGCCTTTAGCCAGATTTATCACTGGGGCTTATGCAAATTCCCCAGGCATTCCAAGAGGGTTTGTGACTATATTTGGTAACTTTCTTTAATATTTATCCCTTAATATTTTTGCCACCACCTTAAATGAACTCCCACAGCTCAGGGTGGTGGGAGAAGCTATAGGGAAAGAAGCAGGCCTTTTGAAAGGTCTGAAGGCTCTGCAAAGCTCTGGTTGAGAATAAAGCTGAAGGCAGCTGATTGTCTTTTCCTGAGGCTGAGGGCACGGAGTAGGTAACAAGGGAGTATAAAGTAATCTATCTATATACGTTTATTTACTTATGTCATCTGGAGACTGACCTTTGGTCACCCGAATGAAAGACTGCTCCCTGGACGATGTTAATCACCCACAAATGTTGTTGTCTCCAGGCCTTTGACATTATACCAGTACTGAATACATACAAGTGGCTCCAGCTTATTGGGACTGCTCACTCTGTCAGCAGTCACCTAGCTACTCTTTCATGCTCTATTCCTGTGTCTGAGTACTCGTTTCATCCGTCACTCAGCCAGAGTCTGCAGGACAGACTCAGCAAAAGGTAGTAATCTATTTAGATTATTTTACATTTTTTAGAAACCCAATCACACTGTTTGATTAAAGTGAGTTTTAGTTGTATTTCATTTCCTAAGGTGTTGGTAACCCTTTTAATGTAATTATTTCACTAGTTAGAATGCCCACACAATGAGAAAAAAGAGAGAGAAGATCACTATTTAACTATGAAACTATTTATCCTCCATCTACAGTTAAAATTTATGTAGTGCCACTGTAATACCTTCAAATTATGTGTGTTTGTGTTTGGGGGTGTGTGCATATATCTAAAACTTACATATACACGTATATATTTATGTGTGTGTGTGTACGTATGCCTGTGTATATGCAATTAATACAATTTTTTATATTTCTTGCAGAAGGAGCATTGATCTACCATGACCTACTTTATCCAAATGCTGAAGTATCTCTGGTAAGTTTTTAAATGTAAGATATTCCAAATATTATCTCTGGTAATCAGGTAAATGTATGTACAACACAAGTTTATATCTATCAAATGTGGCATTCACTGATGGACTAATTGATCATCTTTATAATCTCATACTATTAAGCCTAGTTTTCATCTTCAGTTGCAGAAATTTGTAGTTCATTTTTTTCTATATGATTATTCTTTTATTATGAAATATTTTACAGATTAAAAATTCCACAATGGGAATGAGATGAAAATGAGATCCTATAGTTTTTTTTATTGTATAGGATAATCCATGCTGCTATAACAGACAACCTACAAAATGAACAATAAATAAAATATAAGAATAGTTTCAACTTTCATAGTCAAAATCAAATTTTACCATTTGACAGGGGTGACTACTTTCCTGGACACAATTATTCAAGTACCAAGAATAAAAGTGGCTCTGTCATCTTAAATTTATAATTATAATTTTTACCATAATTGTCTCAATTTCATTCAGCCAGATGGAAAGATTATGGAGAAATGCTAATAATTTCTTGCACAGAGAAATGCAAAAGAACACAAGCAAGAACCTATCACTTGTGTTTAAATTTAATTTGCTAGAAATAATTTATATGATTATGTGTAATTGTAAAATTCTGAGAAATTGTATCTACTTATATATCCAGGGAGAATATAGAAGCATGTTTTGTTGAGGAGATGTATTATAGAAAGCTATGTATAAAGTTATAGAAAAATATAGCTGCATTTTCCCTAGAAGCTATGGAAAACATTAAAAAAAATAGCTACCTCTTTTTTTACCAGAGATTGAAAGACAAATAAAATATTCAACTCTATTAAGTGAACAAGGGCAGCATAGCAAGATTTCAGTCAGATAAAACAGAAACATTCCAGTTCAAATGCAAGAAAGAAAATGGATTGGCATGTAAAGGAGTTATAAATATAGTATTCCCAGTAGTCAAGAATTTGATATGCAGAGTTTTGGCTCTGTGGGCAAAGGTCAGCAGTAATAAGGTTAAAGCATGAATTTGAGTAATTTGTTCTGCAAGTTTTAGGTTTAGAAATCTAATGACTATGCTGTGTATAGTCAATGACTATATTGTGTATAGTCCACTAAATTTCAGATTAATTGGGCAGATTGTACATATGGTAATATAATGTTGTATTATTAGACAATGCACAAACATTTATGCCTCAACTCATTTCTAGAATTTTACCTCCAATTCTAGTAATTGCATCCTCTTTTGGACACAAAAATTTTCTCATTTAGATATCTGTACAAATAAATATAATGAACATTTATCAACTTGCCATTTTATGGCATAGTTCCTGCACACTGCCATAAGAGGATATTAAGTTTATTCAGATATGCTTAATAAACTAAAGTTGTGGGTACCTGGGGTTTATTAAGTATTAAAAATTATAGTTGCCTAATTATCAAAGCATATTTTTTGTTTATATGATAGCTAAGAGCCTTTTCTTGCAAATTTACAAATCAATATGCTTTATAGCAATATTCTATAAAATATATAATTTATAGAGATATATTTTACTTAAGAAGCAAGTTTGATGTCAATATGCAAATATGTCTAAGAATACACATGCACACAGACACACACATAATTAAAAATATGTATTTATGTATATGTAACTGGGCAGCTTAACTTCATGATGCATTTTAAAACTTGGTTTTTCCTTTCTCTTGGGTTTCAACATACAACCTTGAAGCCAGCTGCAGAAGCCTTTAGCTTCAGCCTTAAAATAGCCTCTGCATCCCTCCCTTTTTCACCATATATACTCAGTTCACATTTATCTGAGTGTATGCTCGTATCTAATTATGTGTCTTCCTAGAAGTTCCAGGGGCTAATCTTGAGACAGACAGAACAAGCCTAGAGACTCAGCTGCAAAATTCCTGAGATGACTTCAAGGCAGTTAGTCATAAACCTGGAAATTGTTGAGATGATGCTAGCCCGAGATCCAGGTTGGTGGGGAACCCAAGATAGCCACTAGAACAGGACACATGGTTAATTTGGATGAGAATCTGGCTACTTCCCCATTACTAGCTTTGTTTAATAAAGTCACTTTCTTTCTAACATATGCCACTCTTGTGAATTAGACTCTGCAAGTGATGAGTGACTGAACCTGCACTGAATTATATATACAAAAGTATGTTTATAGTGATTCTAAGCACTAGTTTCTCCAAAACAATATAAGCCAGGATGCTATAAATAGTTATCTTCCATTGTTTACAAGTATTGGATTTAATGAGTCACAATGCAGTATATTAATATTCAGGAAAGGTTGTAAGTGTTTGTTATTGCCATTTTTTTCTCTTTTTATCTCTCTAGCACCCAGCAAGTAGAATAAGAACCCCAGGCAGTCTGATTTCTAGTTCAATTGCATTTCCATTTTATAATTAAAAAAATTTTTTTTGTCTGCTTGCATTTAGATTACTTTATTTGTTTTAAAAAATCAAATATAATGGTCTTCTTCATTATTGCAAATAAATATATGCAGGTTATAATAATCACTGGACATTTATACCCTTAGGCACACATACACACACATATTCCACTCTATTAATATAATCACAGTGCTAGTGATATCGCTAGTGATTACTGGTAAGAAATATTTGCAGGTGAACAGATGGAGCCCGATATATATATATATATATATACATATATATATATGTATATATATGTATATATATATATATCTCACTATATATATTTATATTTATATATTTACATATTTATATATGTATATATACATATATACATATGTACATATATGAAATATTATAGATATTTAATATGGAGCTTAATATATAAATATAGTGCATATATAAGGGAGAAATATGTACACACAAGCATACAGTTCACACTTGAACAACACAGATTTGAACTGCGTGGGTCCATGTATATGTAAATTTTCTGCTGCCTCTAGTGCTCCTAAGACAGCAAGACCAACTCCTTCTTCTCCTCCTCCTCTTCCTCCTAAATCTACTCAACATGAAGATGATGAGGATGAAGATCTTTATGATGATCACTTTGACTTAATGAACAATATATATTTCATCTTCCTCATGAATTTCTTAATAACATTTTATTTTTGCTAGCTTGCTTTATTTTAACAATAATGTATAAAATGCATATAATATATACAATATATATAATTGACTGTTAAATGTTATTGGCAAGTCGTCTAGTCAACAGTAGGCTATTATTAGTTCACTTTTGGGGAAGTCAGAAGGTATAGTGGATTTTCAGCTGCCCAGGAGACAATGTCCCACCTCCTGTGTTGTTCAAAGGTCAACTGATATCTCTATTTACATCTACCTGAGACAAAAATGAGAAAATGATAAGTATGTTTTTATATGATTACTCTCCCCCACATACACATACATAAATCAAAAAGTCTGTATATTAATGAAAAGACATGGATTCATATGCTTTCAAATGTTGGTTCCACTCTTAGAAGGTCTGACGTATTTAGGTAAGTAAACTCTTTGAGCTTTCAGTTACTTAATCAATAATCATAGCTGTTTTTACTACAAGAAATAAACAGTGTGGTTCTGGTATCAAGACCATATTCATGCTCCTAAGCAGAAATCTTCCATTCCTAGTATCACTTGAAGGATGTTATTTCAAACTCATTTTGAATCATACTTATGCAGTAAGTTATGCTCTACCCCTCCATGTGCTAGACTGCTACAGCAATTCACAACGGAAAGGTCATTTGCTTAAATCACTCCCTCTATATTAATCAGGAAAAATGATAGGTCCCTGAAATTGCTCCACTGATATTTCAAAAGCTTTTTGTTGCTCATCACTTTTAAAAATTTCTACTCTAGATCAAACATGTCACAGTAAATTTATTGTTGATCCATCGTGAATGAACTTACTAGCTCTTTCTAGGTAGTGTCTCACTCAGGTCTCACTCACTATCAGTTACTGAGAGGCTGTAAGAGTTTACGAAGGCTGCAGATCTTTTCACAGTGGAAAAGCAAGTTTAACCGGAGTACAACCTGACAAAAAGCTATCTCTGTGTATTCCTCACAAATATCCCCTTGGTTCCAGCAACTAAGGATCCATTGGTTAACCATTTGTACCCATCACATGTAGGGAACAGCAGTTTCAAAATGAGAAAGAATCTCAAATTATGTGTTCATTGACTGTAGCTACCTCAGTTATAGTAAAGCCTATGGACAACTGGAGATATTTAATTACAAAATGTTTGTATTTACAAACAGAGTTCCAATACTTAAAGAACAGTGGTTAATAGGAACTACTTTGTAATAAACTGCCACAAGTGTATATATGCTAAATGATCCACAAAACTACCAGATGGCTAAAGATGTTTCAATTTTATTTTACAAAATATCTAGTATAAAACTCCAAATGGCACAGCCAAATTTAGAAGGAAAGAGAATACATATTCAAGCTTTTCAAAGAAATGCTCAGTCAGTTTTACAGCCCCTTAAAATTGATCTTATACAAATGGATGAACTGAATGTGAAAAAAATTCTAATCAGAATTATAAATAGTTCATATTAATAATATGGAATTTCAAGCCAGTTTTTCCACCAAAAACGTGCCGAATCTAACTAAAGTTTTCAACAGACCTATTTAGAATTCCATACATTCAGACTATAGAGGACAATTACTCTAGAATTACTTCTATCCTATTGATCTAGTAAGAAAATAAGCAAGTCAGACATGGATTATAGGAGCCTAATTTAAAAGCAAAAGATACAGCATGAAGTTGTCATCCCAAAGTAACAAATCAGTTGAGATTTTTAGTTAGAAGATGACAAGAATATTTCCAAGTGAATCAAGTGGTAAATTTCTGACATATCCATTACCCGAACTCTTTCACTTAGAAGTACATCAACTTTTTTGTGTATTAGAAATAATTGTGGCTGATCCATGGAGATTTACTTGCACTAGATGTTTTAGTTGTGGGCTGTTTCATTTCTCTTTGTGTAAAAGAGCTTTTCTACTAGCAAATCCACTGGCTAAATATCCAGTAGTAGCTAATCATTTTCATAATTTGACATGTTCCAGTGGATGTGCCGAAACTCAGGTGGAAACAATAATAAAATAAATAATCAAGACCCAAGACTTTGCCATATTACAGCTAAGTTTCTGATCAAATGTCTCTACTCTTCATCTTACTCCTTATCTCTTCTTCACTGCCACAATGCCTTAATAAACAATGCCTTATCCGTTTATATGAGTCTTTCCTAATGCCATGATCCCCGACTTTTCTCTTTATTGAGTTTGGTGCCTTTGGTTTTACTGATCCTGTTAACTAATCAATACATTAGCTTAACTGCTCTTGGTTTGAACATCTTTTTTTTTTTTTTTGAGATAAAGTCTTACTCTGTTGCCCAGACTGGTGGCTTGAATGCAGTGGCACAATCTTGGCTCACCGCAACCTCTGCCTCCCAGGTCAAGCAGTTCTCCTGCCTCAGCCTCCCGAATAGCTGAGACTACAGGCACATGCCACCACGCCTGGTTAATTTTTGTATGTTTAGTAGAGATGTGGTTTCACCACGTGGCCAGGCTGGCCTCGAACTCCTGGTCTTAAGTCATCTGCCCCCATGGGCCTCCCAAAGTACTGGGACACAGGCATGAGCCAGTGCACCTGGCCCAAAAACTTGTTTTTAATTTCTCCTTCATTTCTAATAAGTAGTATTTTGTCTTAACAAATCTCAGTAGTACAGGCAAAACTCACCATGTGTGCTTTGATTCTGTTACTTTTCAGTGCTTCACAAAGCAGAAAAAATGTCAAGTCATTTATTAGAGAATATGGTTTTCCTCAGTTTAAAACCGCATACCTATGTTTAAAAGGCAATGTTTTCTCTTAATAGGCTTGTGGCAATGTTTTGCTTCTTTTTGGAATTTAGGCACCTTAAAAAGAAGTCAAGGTATTAGAATCATCTTATTAAAATGACTATGCAGCATTCATTGCCAAGTATTTATTTGAGTTTAAAATGTATTAAGAGAACTCATGGATTTTACTATGTGTATAAAGCTGGAATTTAGTTAAGTTCTTGAGTATCTAAATTGGGAGAAAATTCTCCCACTAAGCTTTAAAATAGTATTTTTCTGATACTATAAATATATTATCCACTACGACAGAACAGATTTGAAGGCAGCATCTCCTTAAGGATATTGCTTACTTTCTTTTCCTATTCTGGGCATTGAAATCTTTTTTAAAAAAAGATAAATCAGGGTCTGCTTGGGACAGAACTTAGCATGATCTGGCTTCCAAATAAATATTTAATAGTTGGTCAATAAATACTTGTACAATAGATGGATGGAGGTGCTTTATAATGACAAGAAATAGCTACAGCAACAATATCAGTGGTTGCTGACATGCACATACACACAACAGTAATTCTATCACACACAAAAAAAAGATTAACTATATATCATTTATATATAAAGTTGGTTTAATTTTAACTTCCAAGCCTTCAGTATTGGGTCTTAGCAAAATTAATTGCCTAAGTGAAATATATTGATTATGTACCTGTGTTTTTTCTCCTAGTCATTTTGCACATGAATTAGGTTTTATTGCATCCTGTGTTTTTGTCCAGCAGCAATCTCCACCAGCATGATTACTTCTGTTTGATATTAGGGTTTTGATCTCAGTCTCTGAACATTTTAATCCCTATTTGTTTAAGTAACACATTTTATTATTTATTTATTTATTTAAATTGTACTTTAAGTTGTGAGGTACATGCACAGAACATGCAGGCATGTTACATAGGTAAATACGTGCCATGGTGGTTTGCTGCATCAATCACCCCATCATCTACGTAAGGTATTTTTCCTAATGTTACCCTTCCCCAATCTCCCCACCCTCTGCAATCCCTCGCCTAGCCTCCCCACCCCTCAAGAGGCCCCTGTGTGATGTTCCCCTCCCTGTGTCCCTGTGTTCTCCTTGTTCAACACCCACTTATGAGTGAGAACATGCGGTGTTTGGTTTTCTGTTCTTGTGTCAGCTTGATGAGAATGATAGTTTCCAGCTTCATCCATGTCCCTGCAAATGACATGCCCTCATCATTTTTTATAGCTGCATAGTATTCCATGGTGTATATGTGCCACATTTTATTTATCCAGTCTATCATTGATGGGCATTTGTGTTGGTTCCAAGTCTTTGCAATTGTAAACAGTGCCACAATAAACATACATATCTATGTGTCTTTATAATACAATGATTTATAATTCCTTGGGTAAATATTATTAATGGTTTCTCTACCATATACTATACTGACCTTTAAGACAGTGATGCTGTGTAAAATGCATGGCTCCTTTTTTCTGTGGGGGAGAATAAAAGCCACTACTTTTGCTGTGGCTGACCTCCTTTTCCTTCACTTTCTGTTTTTGTTTGGTATTCTCTCTGAGCTGTCTAGGTTTGTGGAATACTTAATTCTTTCTTTTGCAAGAAAAGATACATTTTCTGGATAAGTGTAATCTAACTAAAAAAGATAAAACAAAAGAAAAGAAAACAAAACACACAGATAAACTTCTGCTTAGACATCAGGCTTCAGATCCCCGCAATCCCAATTTATGACTCCTACCCCAAAGTTCACAACTTTACTATTTAGTCATGTCAAGCAATCATTTGATAAGCTACATTACCATTGAACTTTGTGTGTGTGTGTATGTGGTGTGTGTGTATAATTAGTTATATAAATAGTTAAATATCAATAGAGATGGAGTTTTATATAGAGCTATTAATAAGTGGGAATAACAGCATGCCTGTATGAAGGTTATTTATTCCCGAGCATATATTTTACTGCAGTATACTGAGGTTGCACTGTAACTAGTAAGATTTAAAGTTTGAATAACAATCCTATTGACGTTTGAAGCCTTTTGATACAGTGTTCCCCAGCCTCCTCTCCTCAGCCTCTGTATCATCCGTAAAAGACTTTTACTGCAAAATGGATGGTGGGAATAGGGACTGCATCCAAGCACCTCTGACATACGCCATGATTGAAAACTCTCTGGTAAGGATGGCTTTGCTGCAGTTTTGAACTTGTTGAGCGTTTCTTGAAGAAAGGACTAACGGAGAAGTTATCATAGTTTTTCACTGCCACGCTTTTGCTCAAGCAATTCTTCAAGCTACAGGCAGAATCCCATATAGCTCTCATATTTTGAAACAAGTTGTTTCAAGCAGACTTTTCCATTTCATCTGATGTAACATTACATATCCCGGCTTTCCTTTAGTTACAGCATTTCTCCAAACTTCCAACTATTCAGTAAGTTACTGATCTCACCGGGTGATGTGAGAGAGTTCCCATCAAATGTTGACTTGGTTCTGCAGAAAGGATGGAAAGTTAATCGTTGTTTGAAACTATGTTATGTGACCTTGTGGAAGTCAAAGTTTATCTTTATATTAAATGCTGCTTTTTCTAAGAAGAGCACTGCTTTGAGTAGCTGATCTTCCACTCACCAGAATGACTTAGTAAGCATTGTTAAGTAGTCCTGAACTTCAATATTCTCATCTGGAAAATGGAATGACTGATCAATTGCAGTTAGGGTAAGTACACATATAATATATCCGAGGCTATTCCTTTGATGAGCCGTGAGGAGTAGTGAACACACCTAAAGTTTTATCTGAACACTCCTGCTGTGTTCTTTGCTTATGTAACCAATACTGGGCATAGCAAAAAAGGAGAAATACACAAGAGGCAATGATTCTGCCTGTCTGTTCCCTTCTCCTTGTCTTTTTATAGGTTTTATTTCATTATGTTTTTTTATTCTGTGTAGTATTTTGTGAGGTTTTTTTCATTTTTCCTAAATACACTATCTTTATTTACTTATTTCTAAATATCTAACTAGAATAAGCTTCTCATACCTGTACAATATGTTACCCTCACTATACTGTACAATTAGCTAATTTTGTCCATCCCCTAAAGATGTCATTTGTGGTATTATATCATAAATGAGAAGGGTAAAGGAAGTTATTTTGGTTATGGAAGGATTAATACCACACACACGTGCATGCATGCGTGCACACACACACACACAAACACACACACACACACACACACCTTATTTTATGAGGAATAGAGAGGAAAAAACCCTACTCAAAATAACAATAAGCCCGAAAAGATCTTAAGAGAGAGAAAAAAATGCAAAAAAAGGTGAGCAAAAATCAGAGATAGCTGCAGTTAAGAAACCATATAACATGCTGCAATCTAAGGATAACAAAAAAATGTAAAGATAAGACAAATTAAAACATAATTTTAGTTTAGAATATAATTATGCTAACTAAACACACAAAGGAGTGTCATTTGGAGACCCAGAAGTAAAAGTTTACTTCCTTAATTTGGCATTTTGATTATGAAATGTCTACCACATATTAGAAATGGAGGCAGAATAGAATTTTTAGAAATTACTTGATGGGTCAAGAATAAAGTAAGTAAAAAAGAAAATGTCTTGTCCTGTAATAACAGCATGTTGAATGGTAAACATGTAGTAAATATTAAGCATGAAATTGGTTGGGGAAATAAATGATAAACACAAATAAACTTTGATTTGATGAGATAAGAATTAAAAAAAACTAAGAAAATGAAACTAAGATAGATGCTGTATTGGCCTGTTCTCTCACAGCTGTAATGAAGTCCTGAGACTGAGTAATTTATTTAAAAAGTGGTTTACTTGGCTTACAATTCTGCAGGCTGTACAGGAAGCATGGCAGCTTCTGTTTCTGCAGAGGAGTCAAGAAGCATCCAGTCATGTTGGAAAGCAAAGGGGAAGGGAGCAGATATTTCTTACATGACAGGAGGAGGAACAGGCTAGTGAGGGGGCTTGCTATACACTTTTAAATGACCAGATCTCATGAGAACTCACTCAGTATCACAAGAACAGCACCAAGACGTTTGTGCTAAACTAGTCATACTAAATCTGGCCCCATGATTACCTCCCACCAGGCCCACCTCCAACATTGGACATTAGAATTTAACATGAGGTATGGGGGGAACAACAAAGCCAAACCATATCAGATGCTTTTTTAAAGGAAATCCATCTTAAGCAAAAAGATAGTGAAACTGGGCAGCTGATGAAAAGAATGGAGTAGTTCCACTTAAATATTTTAAATGGAACAATCAAGACACATTCTTCTACGTGAAAAAGACAATTAGAGGAGAGAGATCCAAGAAGGCCAATTACTAGCAGCTCAGAATTGCAGCTCCCAGTGAAAGCACAGAGAGTGAGTGGACGCCCCACTTACAGACAAATTTTTGCTGCCACGGACTAGGACATTCCCAGCAGAGGAGCCCCAGCATGACCCTTTCAGCTGGTGATGCTGTTTTGCTGGCACCTTCGCCCGGCTGCTCTTGGTGCAGAGTAAACGGGACTGGGTCTCCTTTTGGATGATGTTTGGAGCTCTGGGAAGGCAGAGCAGTTCATTCAGCTGATTGAAAAAGGGACTGAAGAGGGAAGCCAGACCGGAGACCCCAGGGCAGAAAAGCATCATGAATTTCAATGCTGCTGTTTTAGCCAGCGTTGCGGGTTGCCACAGTGAAAATTACATAGATTCCAGAGCTGGGAATTAACAAGCTGGATGTCCACTCAGAGACCTAATCTGAAAGTCGGTAATTACAAAGACGACAGGTGGAGAAAACCACAAAGATGCCAAGAAGCCACCATAAAAAAACTGAGAACACTCAAAATCAGAATGTCTCTCCTTCTACAGAGGACGCTAGTTCCTCTTCAGTAAGGGAACAAGGCCTGATGGAAAACGAGTGTGAAGAATTAACAGAATCAGGCTTCAGAAGGTGGATAATAAGAAACTTCTGTGAGCTAAAAGAGTATGTTCTAAACCAATGCAAAG
>CAUYQU010019586.1:0-10827 GCA_963574635.1 Cheracebus regulus
TAGCATGGGGAGAAATGCCAGATATAGGTGAAGGGGAGGAAGGCAACAAATTACACTGCCACGTGTGTACCTATGCAACAATATTGTATGTTCTTCACATGTACCCCAAAACCTAAAATGCAATTAAAAAAAAAAAAGAAAAGAAAATATGACATATGAAGAAAAAAATCAATAAATGAAAGACCATTTTTTAAATTTTGTTTTTCTGAAATGAATATGGGTTTTTTTTTGTCTTCTGAAAACGTAAATCAGATAATGCCACTTTTAGAAATGAGTATCATTTTGCTTCTTTTTCTCATCTTTTAATAATGTAAATCAGATCCTGTCACTTCCCTAGGTCCGTTCCTTACGTTAGCAGGCCTTGGCAAGGGGACAAATAGAGGCTACCTAATGTTTATTTAAATGTTTAAATTAGTAGATCAAGCTAATAACCCATTAAATAAAATATATTCCATCCTTCTACTTTAAGAAATGTCTGTGTCTAACAACAAAAAAATCAGAAGAGCTCTGTATGGTTTTCACATGATTAAAAGCTGCCAAAATATCAAAGATGACTAAATTTCACTCTTACACATCTCTGAGTGTTCCACTGATGGGCCAACAATGTTTGTGAGAGTAATAAGGCATACATAGTCCACAAATTATTATCTGTTAATGAAATAAAATTTATTTTTCTTGCCTTCATTTTAGCATAATCAGTAATTATATTGTTATAATCAATATTCACACATAATTTAAGTTCTAGTGACAGTAATGTCACATGAGACCCCCTTTTGAGTTATTCTTATTTTTTTTATTAATTTCAACTTGGAGAAATTTTCTCCTGCTGAGACAGTAGCAAATACAATTGTCAATACAATTTTTTTTTTAGAGATAGGATGTCACTATGTTGCCCAGGCCAGTCTCAAACTCCTGGCCTCAGGCGATCCTCCCACCTTGGCCTCCCAAAGCACTGGGATTACAGGTGTGAGGCACCATGCCCAGCCAATAAAATTCTTAAGTTAACATTTAGATACAAAAATAAATCTCAAATTTTATTTACTACATTAAAATGTTTTAATTAGCTTGCATATAAGTATTGCTTTGCAGAAAGTATTAATACCATTTTAATGTAAGCATATAGATTATCATTTGTATCACCATTTTCACTGTTAAGCAATGCCTAGAACCTGAAGAATCTCTCATGTATGTGTGTGTGTGTGTGTGTTAGTGTGTGTGTGTGTGTGTGTGTGTGTGTGTGTGTGTGTGTGTGTGTGTGTGTGTTTTACTAAAGCATGGAGCCCAGGTCAGGGGCCCCTCTTGTTCAGCCTAAAGGCAGAACTGCTTCCCTTCTTGTAATGGCTTTCCTTAGAATTATATCTAAACTCTTTACCAAGAACTATAAGGCCCTACATGATCTGACTTCTGCCCAACTCTGAGCCCTCATCACCCACTGCTCCTGCATTTGCTCACTCGGCTCCACCTACAATGGTCTTTGATCTGCTTCTCAGACTCCACAAATTTTTCTTGTTCAGAAACTATGAACTGGCTCTAACCTCTGCCTAACACAGCTGCCTTCAACTCTACATGGCTGGCTTCTTTTAGACCTTCGGGTTTCAGTTTAATGCAGGCAATATATATAGTGATTATAAGCACAGACTCTGCAGCTAAACTCCCTGAGATCAAATTTGGCTCTACCATTGCCCATCAGTGTGTTCCTGGTCAAGTCTCCAAATGGATCTTTCAGTTTCTTCCATTATAGAAAAGAGACAACAGTACTTTTTCAGAGGGCTACTGTGTAGATTGAATGGGTTAATAGAAAAAAAAACATGGGCTAACATAGGAATAAATCATAACAATATCATATAAATCATAGCAATACATTGTAGCTTAAGAAATCAAAAGTGACCTCTTCAAAGAGACTCCCTGACCACCCAACCTAAAATGGCTTCCCATGGGCACATCACTCTATTTCATTTTTTCCTGGTATTGATCACTACTTGAAACTGCATTGTTAATTTCGTAATTGTTTATTGTCTGTCTTCTTCCCTTAAATTACAAGTTTCATAAGAACTGAGCCCATATGTAAAAATCCATTGCTGTACACTCTTGTGCCTGGCACACAGTTGAAGTCATTAAATATTTGTTGATAAACTAGATTTTATTTAAATCCTTCCCATTTTAAACCAAATCAGAAATTATAGATGATTTAGGAATATAAAATTTACTCTTCTTTTTCCAACCAACTCGTCTCAAATTGTGCTCATTTATGATAGGTTACAGGCATGTGTGCAGAGCTGTGGTGTGCCAAAAAGTAGGTGTCAAAGGCAGCATAGGGGTCACGGTGTTAACGACTCCCAGCCACTCACAACGAGACAGACTTCTAACTGCCTCAAGGAAAGAGGAGTCTTTGCAGTTATCCAGCTAACGTAGGCAATGTGGACTTTCCATCACACAGATTTAAACTGTTGTTTGTTAATGAACAAATTGACCAGAAAATGACCAACTTTTTCCTTGTACAGTGGAAGAAGTCATAAACCATGGAGGCAACTATTCTCTAAAGAAAAAGCAAGAAACGTAAGTCTTAATAGATCATCAAAATTTGTGAATGAACACAAACACTAGAGATGCCACTTGAAATTATACCTTCTAAAATAAGAATAACAATTCCATTGTCCAAAAATGGAATCCATTTCTTTGCTGACTATTGTCTTGCTTTTCACAAATAGATTTCTTGAGCATGCTGGACACTGGCATCAAGCCAACGACATAAGAAAGCAACAAATCCCATCCTAATTTGGGTAATGTTGCAGATAGCTAATGCTCAAGAGCCCATGTGACTTGCCAATAAGAAAGCTATCTGTTTCCCACTGCAACCTATGGTAACAACCTGAACACCTCTGTCTCCTTTGCCTTCTGTTCCCCCATGTTCTCCCAGTGTTTCTCACTTTGTGAGCCCTTTCCTACTCTTCTGGATGGAAAAACTGATTTGTCTCCCTTTGAGCTCTTGACGGGAAAAGATAGAATTAAAATAAAACACAATGATCATTCACATTGTGTAGAGAGAAGCTATATATCTGAACCAAAACCTGTATCAGAAATGTATTGAATAATGCCCAGAAAAAAATGACTTTCAAAGGTGTGGCCCTGTTTCTCACTGCTGCGAGTAAGTGGAATGCGTAAGGAATGACTTCAATCATTTCAAATGATGTTTTGTTTTCTGATCAGGCTGCCATCAAGGGTTCTATTAGCTTACATAAGCTAAGCACCTTCCCTATACCCAAACACTAACGTCCTGTGAAATAAAAAATAATGGAACACTGCAACTCACTGCAGTGACAGTAATCTCCACTTACCTGCGGTTTTACCTTTGTGATTCCAGTTGCTTACATTCAACTTTGGTTGGAAAATGTAAACAAAAAATTCCAGAAATAAACAATTCCTAAGTTTTAACTTGCACACTGTTCTAAGTAGTGTGAGGAAATCTTGTGCTGTCCTGCTCCCTCCCGCCCAGGCCAAGAATCCTCCCTTTGTCCAGAGTATTTGTGCTGTTTCCCAACCATTAGTCACTTAGTGGCTGTCTAGGTCATCAGATCGACTGTTTCAGTATCACAGTGCTGGTGCTCAGGTAACCTTCTTTTTACTTAATAATGGCCCCAAAGCCCAAAAGTAGTAATGCTGGCAATTCAGTTATGCCAAAGAGAAATCATAAAGTGCTTTCTTTGAGTAAAAAGGGGAAAGTTTATCACAGGAAGTTATGCATGGGGAAAAAAATACAGTGTATGTTTTCAGGTATACTGCGGCTCTTGGAAAATATTCCCTGAAGATAAGGAGGAACTACTGTACTTAGAAACAACTGCAGAGACTGAGCCTTTTAAATCTCTACCACAAATTTCCAAGACTCTGTCAATAAATTCCCTTAGATTGTATCCTTTTGCCTGATGGTTTATTGACAAAAAAAGAAATAAAATAAAGACATCAAATTTGCTTCATTCTATGGAAATTGTATTCTAAGTCTTCAAAAGGAAAAAGGGAAGAAACAACAGAAATATTGAGATGTGAATTTACTCATACAGAGAGCAAGTTCAGCTTGTTTATCATCTGCTGGCACACCGATAAAGCAGTAAAAATAACGGTTTACATCAGTAACCACCTGGCTCCAAAAAATTATTTTATTCCTGGTTTTGAGGGAGTTAAGCTGATATTCACTCTCACCTACCTACCTATCCACTTTTTGTGGAGGACCTTAGACTAAGCCAATGATAGGGACGTCCTGATGTAGCAGCCTGTGGAGAATTAAATCTAGGGGACAGAGCTGCAGCATAAAGCTGGGAAATCTGAAGGATGCACAAAGTATCCTGGCCTGAGGGTGATGTTCAGCCTGAATTTCATTCACCAGTGCTTGCATCTGGCTCAAAACTGTGTTCAGGTTGGCTGGGTTACCTTTGTCTATTTTGTCCTCCCAGACAGGGTGCCTTTCTCTAATTCATTAAAAGGAGCCATATAAGAAGCTCTTACTCCAATATAAACTCCAGCATCACTTCTTCACTATGAAGGTTTAGACCTTACTTTCCCATGGTGTTTATATGGATGTCTATAATTATAACATTTATCACATTGTAATCATTTATTTGCATGTCTGTCTTCCCATAAGACTTCAAGATTCTTGAAAGCAGACACTGAGTACTTTTCCTCTCTTTTATACTCAGTTCCCAGCATAGAACCTGGTATGAAATAAATTGTGCCAATGTTTGAAAAATATATGCTTATTCCAAAAAATGTTTGGAAAATAGATGGATGGATGAACAGACAGATGAGTGAAATCCATAACAGACCTATCAAGAGTATGAGAATTTGCTTGGAGTCAAGGCAAAGGACTTCTCTTCCTGTTTTTTCCTCTATCCTTTGACAATATTGGTGAAAGAACAGAGAATAAAAGTCAAAATAGTCAAGAGATTTTGTTAATGATAGCATTCCTCACTCAATAAGCTAACACAACTGTATGCAACTAGCACTGTTTAGTTTTTGAGGTTGTGCTGGATATCTTCAATTTGCCCCATCCCTGTACAGATCAATTACTAACCCATCTCCACCTTACTTTGTACCCCAGGAGGCAGACCTATATGGGCTACATCAGGAGAATTAAAGAACATTTTGAAACAGTCCACTCTGGTGCATCTTATGTTGGCTCTCCTCCTCCCCCTCATCAAAACTTATTTTTTCTGTACCTTTCATTGAGAGAGAGTATACAGAAAGTTAAGTGTCACTCTTCCCGAAGTTCCCCTGTTTATCCGAGGAAGACACTCACTAATGTAAGCCCTCAGGTAAATACTCTAACTTCTGTGGAAAGCAGCTTTAGTGGAGCCATTTGTTTGGAAACCAGCCTCTGGAGCAGAGCACTGAGTACTTTAACATCAACAGCAGTAAATCCACTCTAAGCACATTGGAACAAATAAACATCTTTAAATTGAACAAATCTGAATGCTTTGATCCTTGTGATTTTTTTTATCCTCACTGAAGGCAAGCTGGGGTCCTTTTTATAAAAGTTCTGCTGTCTACTCCATTGTTTCCCAAACTTTTCTAAAGGAAAACACATTTAGAAAATTACACTATCTGTAATATAGAGCGTGGCAAATATTGAGACTGTTTGCTGTTACAAACAGCAAGCATGGGGCCTCCAGCCCCAGTGTCACGTGCAGCCCAACAGCTGAGGGGACAGTCTCTTGCTTGGCATACCGCCTTCCATCTGTGCAGCACAGTGAGGACACCACGCTGTCATGTTCTGTTCATATCCCTGACACTGAACACGGACACTGCCACTAGAATTACAGCTGCCTTGCCTCTTTGGATGTCACCATGGTCACCAAGGCTGCCATCCTCAGAATGGATTATGTGTGGCTTATTTCACACAGCTGGCAGGGGGATTTGGTCCGTTGTTTCTCAATAAGTAGCCTCCAAGCCTGGTTATTAGGTCCCCTGGGAAATTATAATATATTTTTATTTCATGTTCTAAATTTATTCACAATGTTCTAAATTCAAAGGAGTACAAGGTACACATGAAGAAGTTTCACTCCCTCTCCTGGTGCATCCCAGTGTCCCTCACAACCTCTAAGTAACCACTCTTAAAGTGTATATATGCTTCCAGCATTGTCTTTTGCAGATACGAGTAGAAATCAATATTCTTATCACTCTTTCTTCTTACACAAAAGGTAGCATGCTATCTACACACTATGTGTGTAGATGTGCATTCTTTTGCCCTTTGACATTTTGCACTTAACAAAATGGCCATCTGAGTACACAGAGAGCATTCTCATTCTCTTTTACAGTGGCATAGAGCATATATTTCCATTGCGTGGCTCCATACCACAGTTTATTTTAGTCCATACCTATTAATGTTTACTTGGCCTGTTCCCAATATTTTGCTGTGATAAACAGCACAATGCTGCATATGTCATTTTTTATGTATGTAAGTATGTTTTTAGAAGAAATTCCTAGAAGCGGGATTGCTAAGTCCAAGGACAAGTGCATTTGTAATGTTGATGAATTGCCAAATCGCCCTCCACAGCATAGGTTTATCATTTTGCACCCCTACCAGCAATGGCTGAGAGTGCCTATTTCTCTACATTTTTGCCATGGTATGTTGTCCAATCTTTGGATTTTTCCCAATCTGATAGGCAAAAGTTACAGTTTAGTGTAGTTTTAAATTTTATTTATCTTATGATGAGGGAGGCTTATCATCTTTTCATTTGTTAAGGCTATCTATGTTTGCTTTAATAAATCCTCTTTCTGCTGGAATTAGCAAGAGCTGTTTTCTGTTGCTACATATTGTGACATGGTTTGAAACTTTCTCTCCTGGAAGACAGAGTGTTTCTCCATGCATTTATTTTGATACCAAAGTGGAGGAGCTGGATTCTACCCTAAGAATACCTCCCTCTAGAGATAGAAGAAAAGGAGTTAAAGGTGATTGTAGGCAGCCTCCATCTCCAGAATCAGATCCAGACTCCTTGACTTTATTAAGTTTTGCTGTTAAGTGCTTGAGCTGGGAATAAGCAATACAGCAACCTGTTGATACACCATTTTTTAAGTTCTAACTCTAAGTAATATTTCAATAATTCCAAACCACCCACAGATGTTACATTCTTGTGTCTTCCTCTTTGCTCTTTTCAATTCCTGCCTTCCTTGTATTCTTTCCCCCTTTTTTTGTTATTCCTGAGGATATCAATTATAACTTGAGGGGACAAGTGAGGTTGATTAAATCATCAAAAGTGTCCTCTGTTCTGTAGCATATCTTGTTATTCCTAGTGGATTTCAAAGACTTCAGCAACGTTTTTCAATTTAGCCTGACATCGGCATGTGGATTCCTCCTACTCAAGGTCTCAACTTGGAGGAAATCAAAACTGGGAGGAATCCATGCTATATGTCAGGACTGGAGGACATTCTCCCAGCCTAAGAGGCCAACTCCAGGCAAGCAGGTAGACAAAATCACAGCACAAACCAAGCAGTGGACATCACAGAGACATTCAAACCAGCAGACAGGACTCAGCACCAGAAAGTTTAACCACAAACAGTGCTGGTTACAACAGGGAGGCTCCAGCATATCTGCCCAGATGTGGCAAGATCCCACCAGGGGCACAGGGTCTGGGAGGGAAGTGGGGAGTACAGGATATAGGAACTAGCACCAAGAAAGACTAGCAGGTCCTAATTTGGTGTTTGGGGCTAAGTCTCAAGACCAGAAAGAATTATGTAAATAAACAGAAAAAGACTATTGATTGAAGTGTCAAGGAAAGTCCATCCTGCAGCCCAAGACAAATCTTTAGAAAGAAAAAAACTGCTGTCAAGAGTGACATCGAAACCTAAAATTCGGCCCACATTTTAAGGCAGTCACTTTAACATGGCCTATAAAACAAACAATTAAAATTTCAGTCTTTAAAGAAAATACCAAGCTATTTGGACAACAGACAGCCTCTCTTTTTCTCAGAGCTGGGAGTGAGTGAGGCTCAAGGTCAAGGTAAAGGGCAAGAGGGATGTGGGATGGGAGTTGAGAATGCCATGGCACACATTGCTCAGTAATTTTTTTAAAAAAATAGAAATAGTACTTTTTTTTCAATTTTAATGAAACGTTTTGAAGAGAGCCATGTAAAAACATTCTGCTTCACAAGGAATCTCTCCAATGTCCTAGTGTCCAGGTCTGCTAGACCATACAGACTTCCCAAAGCAGGTGTGGCACTTGGGAGCCCAAGGTCTGAGACCAACACCCCAAGTTATAAATTGGCTGAATAGGATTATGCCCAACCTCACCAAATACACTATATCATCATGATCTCTTCAGAAAAAGGACAGTCCCAAGCCTGCAGAGCAAAATTTACAAGTTTAGGCCCCAGAATTTTGTAAGGACAAACTTGAGAGATTAAAGGGAGAGGCTAATACCACCAATGGGAAACTCCTAGACCATCTCTTTCCCACCAATGCAGGGCCAGCATCTGACTGCTGTGAGCAGCTGGTCTGGCTCAGTTAGGCCAGACCAGATTTCCTGTATGAGTCATAAAGAAGCACAGTAAGTGATACTCTCTGGATTACAATAGCTCTCGGGGAACTTTTGTATAGGACAGTTTATTACATAAAATTATAACCGTCATCATAGAAAATGCTCACTTACTTTCTGTTTATTATTTTCTAACCTGGCTTTCATGGTATATGTAAAAAGTCCAGATAAAGTCTTTCCCTGTGAAGAGGGGTGGGGGAAAAAAAAGCCCTAACTCTTTAAAATGTCTTTACTCAGAATCTATATCACAGAAAGAATATAGATCTTGGTAAAGTACAAAACTAATAATTTATCTATTAGAGTGAGATGATTCAACTTGATTAGTTTTCTGTTTAGCTCTCTCTTGCTGCCTTTCTTTGGTATGCATGTTTTATGCAGCCCCTCAAAGTATGAAACCTATCTTTCTGATACAAATAGGACCTTGTACAGTAGCTACTGTCACCACTGCAGCCCTCCCCATGTCTCATTAGGGTTAGGCCTTTAGCAGCTGGGACTGTCAACTAGGATAAGCTCATGAAGTTTTGTTTATTTATTCTTCGTCTAAACCGTCTAATCCAAGCATTGGCAAACCAGCCATAACAGCAAATGTCTGCAGACAATAACTAATTCATTTGCTATACTTTCCCCTTTGGTGGTACTGACATGTAATAGAATACCTGTCAGGACACTCTGACAAAATAGGAATTACAGGAATATTTTTGACAGGACACTAGCATTGTGTCTTGATAATTTATTGAAACCACTGCTTTCAGAGAGCCTACTCTGGATAATACCTGACTATTATTTTGAAATATTTCAACCCTACAGAAAAATTGAAGGAATAATATAAAAGTCATCCATATATCTTTCTTCTAGATTACCCAATTTTAAACATTTTGTCAGCTTAGTTTTATCTCACTCTCTCAATATGTGTATGTGTACGGGTATACAAGTGTACATGTAGTACCATTTGAAAAAAATTGCAGATGTTATGATATTTCACCCTAAATATTTCCTCACTGTTCTTTCAATATTAGGAACGAATTTCTCCTACATAAGTACAATATTATTATTATACTCAAAGTCTTTAACTTTGATACAATATCATCAGATATATAGTCTACGTTTAAACTTTGCTGATTGATCCAATAAAGTCTTTAAAGCTGTTTTTCTTTCTGTAATTCCAGGATGCAATGGAAAATGACACATTGCATTTTGTTGCCACATCTTTCTAGTTTCCTTTCATCTAAAACAGTTCTTCAAATCATCCCCATGAGCTCACTGCCTTTTTGGTCTTTTATCACATTGCCATTTTTTAAGAATCACTTGTTTTGTAAAATGTTCTACAACCTGGATTTGCCTGATCATTTCCCTATGATTTAATTCAGGTTAAACATTTCTGGCAAGATTTTGACAACATTATACAAGTAATGTTGAAAACAATACATCACATTAGGAGGCAGATAATGTCTCATTTTTTATGATGCTAAGTTTGATCATTGGTTAAAAAGGGATCTGCCATATTTCATTATTTATTCACTTTATTCCCTTTGTAATAAATAAAATAATAAATAATACTTTGAGATGATTTTCCCTGACAACTTTTTACCTATTGATTTATGTATCCATGAATGAGTCTTCCCTATATTGGCTATTATATTGTTGGTGGCAAAATGATGATTTTTCTAATGCAATCATATTTTTGATATGTATTAGTTGACATTCTTTACTAAAACAAAGTTTTTTCTTCACCCTCAACCATTTTAAAAAATCACCACGGAACTTAACGATTCCTTCAAAGTTCAGTGTGTTTTAATTCATGATTTTTATTATTCTCTTTGATGCTCATACCTTTTCAATTATGGTCAGGGGACCTGCTTAACTCTAGTAAAATTTATAATTCTACTATATTATTACGTATCACAATTAATTACAGGTAAGCAGTTATGCTGCATTAAAACCCTGATTTTTAATATCCACTTCATTATTCTTTTTTTTTCACTTAACTTCATTATTCTTACAGAATTAGTAATATAATTCAAATGCCCCCAAGCACTCCATCTTATGGAATCATGCTTCTCATTGTTATTTTTTTTTTTAGAATAAAAGAATGAAAGAGAGAAAGAGGAAGAGATTTTAGAAAAAGAGAGAAAAGGAGAAAGAAAGAAAAAAAGAATGAAAGAGAAAGAAAGAGGAAGAGATTTTAGAAAAAGAGAGAAAAGGAGAAAGAAAGAAACAGCAAAAGAAAGAAAAAAAGAATGAAAGAGAGAAAGAAAGAGGGAGAGAGAATGGGATTCTTGTTTTATTGCCCAGGCTAGAATACAGTC